>JAWZYV010012739.1:0-147184 GCA_038373885.1 Cheiracanthium punctorium | reverse complement strand
CGTGAATTTTTCTGTATAATAAATACATTTTAGAGTTTAGTAATAACGTTGCGTTTAAAATTACATTTTCTAGGCGAAATTCAAAATATTTTTTAACTGAAAGAAAGGATTAATTCAGTGCATAACACATGCTAGAGCTGCCTTGCAAAATTATGCAATAAAAATTTGTCTATTTAACTTTTAAACACACATTTCAAGAGCCGTTCAAGAGCGAAGATAATTTAAAATTTCTTTGTCTTCCTTTTAACACTCAGTTATGCGAAGTTCTAACTTATCTGGAGGAAAAGTTTAATATTTAATTATATTTTTAAAACGGAAATGCTTTTAGGTTGACCTATTTGCTTAGATGTTAATTTGTCTTTATTTGCAGATTTCGTCTTAGAGAAAGGAAGTCAGTAAGCTGGTATGCGCTCGCACTTTTCTTTAGAAAGTAATCTACTCTAGGTAAAAATATGGGTAGTAAACTTGTAACACTTTTTCCTATGTGCGTTTAAGAACATGCACAGTAAATAGAAATGTATGTAACAGTATAAAAAAAAATGTTGGTAATTGTAATTTGGATTTGACAAACTTATATGGATATTATTTGGATTTGACAAACAAATATGTAAATTTTTATATAAAATATGTTTTAAAAATAACAAACACGCTTGATTTAATATAAACTAAACTTTTATTATCAGGGCATATTATAATTCAATCAATAATACCTTAAATAACCTTCTAATAAACTTTTTATTTTTTAAATTCATAAGATAAAGTTGTTACAAAAATAACATATTTAAAAAATTATGTTCTTATCAAAAGAAAAAAAGAAGGAATTCTCGAGGAATATGAATTGATCATTCTCAATATTTAAACTATACATGGTTCATCAGAAGAAAACAATTCGTCTAACTTTTGTTAATGAAAAGTATCACATTGCTTAGTACCGATTTACAGAAAAATAAAATGTGAGTCAATTTTTGATATGTCGCAAATTTTGTAACATAATTTATCATTCTCACTCAGATTTTAATTTCTCAAGTCCCGTTTTACACAGGCATAAAATAAATTCATTTAGTTCACTGTTTCACCCTAAAGTACTATTAAAAATAATTTAATTTACTACACGTGCTGATTTTTTTAGAGGGGGGGGGGGGACATGGGACCTTTGTGGAGGAACGAAATCCTTTAATAAAACATAAAATGCTTGAAAAATACTTTAACACAGTGTTTTTACAGGTTTAAGATTTGTTTTTCTTCTTTCAAAATTTAAAATTTATCATTCAAATTTAAATTTAAATTCAATGCAAAATATTTAATTTTAATACTTAATTTAAGAAAAATTAAACTAACTCAGATACTGATTGATCATGATGAATCATTTTGAAAATGAAAATCAAGAAAATTAATTGTATAGATAAAATCTTTTTATTAAAAATTATAAATTTTTAGAGTCTTGTCACGAATAATTACATAGATTTTGAGAGATTTTTTTCCGCTGTTGGAAAAAAAACAAATTAAAAATTTATCGACTAAGCAATCTTATAAGTATTTATTCTTAACTAATTAAAAAAAATCCCTCTCATAATTACACGGGTTTAAAGAATCATACATATAAGCATTTTACATATATATAGTGAACAAAAAAAGACTAAATAGTTATGTAGTAATCTTGAATTTTTATATGCAACAATTTTTATTGAATTTTTTTTAACATACATTATATGAATATTATCATTACCTGCTGAATATTATCAGCATTTTTACTCATTTGTTCAAAGCATGCTTAAAATATTTAAGCAAAGTTTTGAATTTCTTTCATGTTTTCCATGATTTTATATTCATGACGACTTATCTTCGTAGAAGAAAAATGAGAATCCCTCCAAAAAAATTTGTGAATAATAAAAAATATAAAACAAACGTATTTTTTTTCTTCTAAAGCATAAAAAAAAGTATGAAAATAAGATATGACCAAAAATCTCTGTACTAATATAATGAAATGTAATCCAAATGGACAAGGACTTTCTAATAACTAAATTCACCTAAAAAAATTAAAGCAGGGGATGGCGGGGTAAGATGACGTATCGGGTAAGATGATGAATTCAGTATTTATCTCAGCTAATCACAAATGGTAGAACGTATCGGTCAGCATAATAAAGCCATGATGGTGAAGTAAGGCTAGCACTAAAATAAGCACCCATACATGCCACTCACAGAAAGTTTTACACATGAAATCGCTTCTCGAGGGTGTTTATCTAATATTTGACCGTCTCGACGTTAGGAAAATTAAAATTCTACGATTAAGTCTTTTTACGTTCTGACTAAGATATCCTGGAAGCTCAATTTACTGAGTACAAACTCATTGTAGATCCGTGGTAAAAGATATTTTTTTTTAGTTACTCATAAACGTTGGTTTCGTAAAAATGGCTTGACAGAGAAAGATGACGAATTTTCAACGGAGAAAGATGACGAATAATTTTCAGTTCGTCATATCACCCCCACACACTTTTTAAATATATTTTCTCCTGCTTTCCTTCCTCCTTTCCACCAGTCCTCCTCCAGTTATCCTTTCTCAATGCACATAATACTGTTACGAATTTTCGGGGCAACCCGCTGCTCTGGGGCTTAAAATGGTTTAAAATTCGTATTCTACGCTTAAAATAGATAAATTTTGCTTTTTGTTGCATCAAAATCAGCCAATTAGAATCGGAGATATGAGGTTTCGGTTTGCCATTGTTTTTCAATGGAGGTTCTAGAAAACTCGAGAAATATTAGTCCTAGAGCTTAGATCTCTTCACATTTGGGGACTTATTTTTGGCGCCAAGCTTGGCGACTTTTTGGTCATTTGGCGCGATTTTCCCAATGGGGCCTGGAAGTTGTTTTTCCTGCATTAAAACGCATAATAACCTAACATTTCTCTTCTATGACTTAATCAAAATTCACGCTTTATGTAGAACCCTCGAGAAATAGACTTTTCTGGAAACTTCTTGTTCCTTCTCCGTCGGCTATTTATAGAAGCGCGCGTCGCCCCGACAGTTCAGTGTTGATCAAGCTTTGAGAGAGTTAATACGCTTGCTTTGTGAAGGAAGCTGTGTTTCGCGCTGTTTGTGAAGCTTTGATTTTAAGTGCTGTGTGTAAATTCTTCATCGCTGAGTCTTGAGAGACTGTTAGTGTTATTTCTCGTATATTTTCACTGAGTTTTTGCCTGTGAAAGTGACTTATTTTGTGTGAGAAATGCAGTATTTGTGAGAGCTTCTGATCTAAGCGGACTGTTAAAAGCACGTTACTGCTAGATTGTGCTTGTGAATTGTGTACAGCTGATTGTTCTACGAAGTTCTAGAAGCAATAAAGTTTGTGTCCCATCCTGACAAGTGACTTTTTACTTGAACTTTTTACACCAACAGGACTTTAGAACGACGAACCCCAGGAGTAGCAGAGTAATTCCGCAACAATACATTAAAAAACTAACTAAACGTCAGCGGCTGAAATTTTGAAAGGAGAGTGTGAGAAAGCCGTGGAAAAAATTGCTGTCGCTTCTGTTATTAGAAACTCCATCTTTGAAAAAAAAAAAAGAACAAGTGCAGAAATAGAGAAAAAGACAAAAACTATTGATTTAAAGGCAAACAAAAAGAAAGAAACCATGACATCATTAGACATTTTCTGACGACGACTGATCTTCTTCTATCCAGTCCCCGGCCTATAACAAACATCGACACTGAAGATAATATGAACTTCTAGGATTTTTAAACATAAATTCTGCATTGTGTGCACGGAAGAAGGCAAAGATGAACTTCTGTGTCAGTGCTTAAACTTTGCTCATGCTGAGTGTTCTGGAAATGATCGTAGAAAAGCCAACAAAAGACTTTACAAATGTGACCTGTGTATTTAAGTGCATTTCTTTCTATTTCTTATTAAAATTATTCACTAATAAAGTGTTCATGAGAGCTGATTGAAATTCCGGGGTTTGTTTCGCCTTCTTAACCTATCCCATTCGTCAACTTACCCCGCGGCTGGGGAAAGATGACAAAAATTACTTTTTTTAGGGGAACCGTTCTACGCCCCTTAAACTTGAAACAAGCATTTGAAAAAATTCATGGTTTAAGGCAAGATATGAAAGAAGTTTTCACAAAACTCTCAGCTCTTAGACTCATTCGCAGTGGTCAGTAAAGGTCATAGTTGCTAAAGTTCGCCATGTTACTCCGACTTCCCCTACTTTAAAATGTATACTAAAATCTTTACTGGGCATTCGTGCCTCTTGTGTGGACGTATATACAGCGAGAAACAGCATCATTATACAGGGTGATAAGTTTAAAAGAATATTTAAAAGAAGGATTTGTTTTGTTGCACTTGAAGTTGGACAACGTGGTAAGTAATCTAAAAAAGAAGAAAAATTAGAGTTAGTAAAGTGTGTACCATTGACTAATCAGGGGATGAAAAAAATTAAGACTTTTATGAGAGCGCCTCAGAGATATGTTTAAACAACGATGCTCAGGGGCGAACACTTGAATTCGAATGTAAATCTTTATTGATCGAAAGCAAAAAAAAAATTTTTTTTTTCGCAATTTCTGCACGACTCCTGAAACTCGATCATTCGACGATTTAATCAATCATACATTTACAACCATACCACCCACACATTTTAGGATATAACTCTCAAATATTGCAAATTCCTAATTAATGTATGGAGTACATTATAAGAATTAGGATTTGGTTCTTTACGACGGTGCTATACTACTTTAAAAAGTGTATGAAGTTAGTCGGGGTTCGGAGAAGTTGTAACTGCTCGAACATGCTAGGAATTATTAGTGGATTATTTTAATGGAGATTTCAAGTTAGAAAGAAAACGTATTTTCCAGAGTAATTCAAGTGGAAAGATATGAAGTCGATAGCATACTTGCTGTACTACCGTGAGATATCCATGACTAATACTTAGTATATCCAAATGAAAGGTCGGAAATCGTTTTACATAAGACAATGAAAAAAATTGTCTATTGCCTTTTTTTTGTCTGCACTAATTTACAAATAACTTGACCGATAATATAACCTCTTCATACCTGACAAAAATCTCACATCTCAAATTAAATAGCTATATTTATTTTTAAAAAAGCTCTCACACTTAAAAACGATAAGTAAAAGGATATTTTCAAATATTTTTTTTTGAAAAAAAGCCTATTTCTCAACCTCTGTTTCAGTCCTTAAAAGTTGTTATCACCCATAAAGAAACACTGTGAAGACACTTTTAAAAGTTAGTGCTGTCCTACAAGCTCTTTTCAGCTTTATCAATATCGAGAAAAAATATTAAAAAATTCAACTTCGGAAATTCAATTATATTCAAATATCCTTTTCTGTAACGGGAAACAAAAATAAAATGTATGCGTCAGTGTGTAGGATTTACACACTCACGTGGATCGAAATCATCTATTCAAAATTGAAACATCGACGCATATATACGACCATTCAGAAATTAAAAAAAATCTTAAAGAATCGTTTTAACAAAGAATGAAAAAAATATATACATATGTGGACCTCCGTAGCGAAGAGGATAGAGTTTCTAATTTGTGTGTCTTATCACGTAGCAGCCTCCAATCACTTACAAACATCACCAAATCCCATGCAGTAACTGAGACTAAGGGGAAAGCATATTATTTTATTGCTTTCCGGATAGTCATGTACAGAAACATTCCAACAGAGAAGAATTTGAGGAATTGTTTCTCGGATAACGAAGGCGTAATCTAGAATCGATGCAAGGTTACACGGCGTATTAGGGGGTTTTACGAGAAATTATTTTGGGGTAGTAATGCTCGTGGGTGTCAGTAGGGCATATGATAAGAAAAATTCGTAGTGTTTTTGTTAAAGATAAAATGGAGATAGTTTGCTATAAATCATGATCCAGTACAAAACTATTTATTTTCGCTATAAATTGAAATGATTTTGAAAAGTGATCAAATTTTTTTAGAGCAATTGAAGTTGAATCTGATAAAATTAAAAGGGTAGTTAAGAACAAAGAACGCTATATTGAACTGAGATTCAAGTGAATCTCCAAACAATCAAAGCCTCGTTAGTACGTAACGCTCGGATTCCGCTTAAAGTCTTACTATGCGGGGTGACTTCTTAAGCGGGGTTCATATTAAATGTAATATTTTAGTCTAAAAGTTTATATGGTGCCTATACTTATCTTACAATGTAAATCACATAGATAAGTATAAATAATAATTTAAATTAAGTACATTTCTGACAAATTATGGAAAGTCTTATAAGTAAAGACGGTACGTAATGCATAAGAGTTAATCTGTACGATATGCCACATTTAATTTGTTGTTGTACGAAAGTCGAAACGAGAAATAGTCCTAAAACGAATTCGTAAATATTGTTTGTTAAAGAAACAGTCTTGCTAATGAAAAATGCTATCAGCTTGCTCGACAAAATTTAGGTGCTTTTGGAGATATCCTAGACAAAGAAATGGGTGTGTTGAACTTTTAAAAGTCGCGTCTTTAGATGAGAGGCTGTAAAAAAAAAGCCATTCAATAAGCGGAGTAGGGGAAGGGGGCTTAAAATGATTTCCTTATGCAGAAAACCTGTGTAAAATGGGACAAATGTTTAAATGAGACTTTGGCCCTCCGCTATCATATTTTACACTATATTATACACTATATATTGCATCATGAGAATACTAATAATATTTTAAAAGCCCACTGATTAATTTGAAAAAAAAAAACGGAATTTTGGGAAAGTGTCCAAAGGATCATTTTACCCTACAACAAAGGACAAAATGATACTTCATTTGAAATTATTTATAAATTGTTTTTTATTTCCAAAGTAAATGCTTTACTTAATGAAACAAAATACGTTTTACAATCATATACTATGCATAGTTTATTTTTTATGAAAATGTGTAACAAAAAATAAAATGGAATATTTCAAAATTATAATTCAAGAACTATGGCTTACAGTAAATGGAGAAATAAATTAAAAATGCAAAGGGTAATCGCGCATTTTGGGAACGTCTGAAGGGCTGCCATCATGACTAGGACCCGGTAATGGAGTTTCTTTTGTCGGTGGATCATTTTACCCTTCGATATAGCTGCAAACTTTTGGTCATATTGCTGGATGGCGCAGAGAAATATAAAAAAAACTTAGTGCAATTCCTTTCTGGAAAGATTCTCTATTTAGTAAGCAAAGTCATATTTCTGTACATGTTAGACTGTATATCTAACACTAGAACCGCGGTGTTTCAAATATACCTAAAACCGCGGGCTGGGTCAAATTAACTAAACTTGCAGAATTCACGTTGCAATGCAACAATAATGTTATATTTCAACGGTTATGATATTAGTTCAATCTTAACATTCGTAATAAGTTTAATATTACATTAAAAGTACAAAAATATTGTTGCTATAATTCTTAATAGAACCGCGTCTATTGAGATAGGTATACCTAAAACCGCGGTATGGGTCCAATTGACCCGACTTGTAAAATTCACGTTGCAATGAAAATGACATAATGGTATACTATTATACCATTTATTATGTCATTACCGTTCATTTTATGAATGATAATGACATTTATTTAAATTGAACTTCGGATTCCAGACTCGGGGAAGTTTTGGGTCAAAATGACCCATTCCGCGATATCAGGTACACATTTTAAAACAAAAAACATATAAAAGTTACGAGCTTAAATTTTTTACAGATAATTAATAACATAACGTTAGGAAAAGTCACGATTTTTTAAAAATTTCAGTTTGTAACTTTTTGAGAAAAACGGAATCAAATCTGGTTTTGGGTCAAAATAACCCATCCCGCGGTTCTAGTGCTAGGTAAAAGGGAAAAGTAGTGCTTACCTTGAAAGAGATGTTATAAAAACCAATATTTCAAAGAATTCTATTTAGACGCGTATTCCTGTGACCCTTTGAATACTGACATTGCTTCTTCTTCACGTGACACAACTAGTTTATGTATTACCCGGTAGATTGCGCTACCTGTATCTAAGAAAAGATATGTGGATTGCTTCGCCTGCTAGGATCATTTTAATCAACCTTCCCCCACGATTTATAAAAAAGCGAATAAAATAAAATCTGGACTTCTGATAGACAATTAATATGCGGAGTGACGCCTTATTCAGGTGACTTACTAACGAGATTTGACTGTATATCCAAATTAAGTGTTGAAAATCATTTACATAAGGCAATGAAATTAAAATTCCCTGCCCTTTTTGTATATCTGCAATAATTTATAAACAACACGTAATAATATAACGTTTGTCATTTTATCTGACTTATCGCATAGCAACTTGCAATCACTTACATGACCCTATCCCACGTAGTGACTGAGACTTCCGTAAAGCATACTATTCTATTGCTTTTCTAAGTCATCTACAGAAGCATTCCATCCTTGGAGTACTTCAGGATTTGTTGTTGGGGTAGCAAGCCTAATCTAGAATAAATGCAAGATATGGAGAATTATCGGATTTAGAAGAACTTATTTCGGGGGCTACAAGGCCGTAACATAAGAAAAAAAAATCTGATGTGTCCAACACATGACTTCCTTGCACGTCCATTAGATCAAAAATATTTTCGACGGACTTCCTCTAAATTTATTTGTTTGAAAGAGATAAAATATCAATAATAGTAAGGTTTAGCGATTTCTAGCCAAATATTTCGATATCGCCAAGCTGAGTTCAATTCGAAAGATTTCCTTCTGACACTTTATTTGGCGATATTTCACCAAAAGCGGACAAACTTGAGATAGTCAGCGAGATTTTGGGGATAGCCAAAGTAGTCATTGACCACAGACTTTCAATGAATTGAATGCATCTATACACCTCAATGTATTCAAAGTCATTTGGCTCACCCTGTAAATAAATTCTCAGTCGATTGCTGTCAAAAAAGATATTGAAAACAGTTAGGTATTACTATAGTTCTAAATATAAAGTTAAAAAATCTACGGGTTAAAGTTTTAGAGTTATACAAAATAGGAAATAATTTTTGGCGCCAAATTTGGCGATATTTCGGCGAAACTCGTCAATGTCGACGACATTTGGCGAGATTTTAAGCATGAACCAAACAATGACAGATTATCGCCAAATTTGGCGATATTTCGCCAAAACTCGCCAAGAACGATGACAAATGGCGATACTTTGGGCATGGACCAAATGACTGACTATCGCCAAATTTGGCAATATTTCGCCAAAACTCGCCAAGGTCGAGGACAGACGGCGAGATTTTGGGCATGTACCAAACAATGACTGTCTACAGTTGTATTATATTGAAGATGTCCATAGACATTAAGGTACTGAAATTCTTTTCGGTGGTCCTGTAAATAAACTCTCCAGTAGATTGGAACCAAAAATCGGGATGCACAACTAGATGTTACAACATTCTTATATATGAAATTTCATAATAGTTATTGAGATTTGAGAGTTAAATATGCACACACATACGCCAAAAGTCGCCAAGCTTGGCGACTTTTGGCATAGTTCTTGAGGGAGGCACGTGACCGTGGTCGGACCATTACCTAACTTATGTGGTAGGACGGTATTGTGCTTGAAATGGATGAATGCCCCTAAAATTGCTATTGACCGTAATGTATTGGAAATCTTTTGAGTGTTCCTGTAGCAGAACTATAAATGAAAAAGACACTTTTATTAATGGAGAAATTCATTTTCTAACTCTTTACAGCATATATCACTTCTGAGTCGTTTGAAATAGCCCAATACCTCTAAAAAACGCTTTGATGAATTTCGGCACATAGAGCGTAATGTATTTCGAATCTTTTGGGCGGTCCTGTAGATAAACTATCTAGTCGAATGGAACCAAAAGGGGAGGTGCACAACTAGATGTTACAACTATCCAAAATATGAAGTTTCGACATTCTACGCCTAATAGCTTTTGAGTTAGGCGAGTTTAATGAATTTCGGCCCATAGAGCGTAATGTATTTCGAATCTTTTGGGCGGTCCTGTACATAAACTATACATTCGATTGCGACCAAAAGGGGAGGTGCACAACTAGATCATAGAACAATCCTAAATATCAAATCTCAACATTCTACGACCCATAGTTTTTGAGATATGCGAGTTACATACATTCGTACGTACGTACGTACAGACGGCCTGGAAAAACTGGCCACAGTAGACTCGCCACTAGTCAAAATGAGTTGCAGACGCGTTAATAGGATCGTGCATGCTAGCCTACGATAGGATGCATCGAAAAATTTTTTTAAAATTAAATTTAGAGGTAGTCAAAATCGGTTTTTTTGTCGAAATTTGGCCCCCAAAATTTTTCGGGATCACATTACTTCCTTATACTACGTACAAGGAAGTAAAAATTCTCAATCCACTTTATTTGTTGAAGATGGAGAAAAGGTAATGGGGATTATAGATCACAAGCGAAATATTACATAAGAATTTATTTTCGCTGTAGATAAAAAAATAGTTGCCAGTTGAACATTTTAGAGCAATTTAAGTTGAATCGGCTAAAATTACAATTGCAGTTGACAATAATTAACCCTATACTGCATTTAAAATTCCAGTGATTATCAAGAGAATCAAATCTCGTTAGTATATTTCACTCGGGATCTGCTTAAGAAAGGCTTATTAAGTGAAGTCTGCCTATAAATAATTTATATTATAAATTAAGAATTTAATTTAATAAAAGGGGGTAACAAATTAAGGAAAGAATAGTAAGAAAGTTGTGGTATATATTATGAATAATTTATTTGTATAATTTGCCACGTTTAATCGGTCATTGTACGGAAGTCGGGACGATGAACAGTGTCGAGAATTTTGATACATATATATTTTTGGAGATAGACAAACAAATGGGACCGTGTTTGTATATTGCAATCTTAGAAGTGACGCCTTGAGCGGAGTGTCTGTAAAAATATCAAGAGCAATCATCGAAGTACAATATGTCGAAACGCGTATTAAAATCATGACTTCTGAAAGATGCAGTATGCGGGGAAGGACACCTTATCCGGGACACGTAATGGCGTTTCACTATGTATCTTAAACAAGGTCCTCCTTTTTTTGAGTAGCTCTTGTCGCGCTGGCTGTTAAAGTTACTCTCTAAGATTCGGGTATCCTTATTTTAAACGAATAACACAGTGCCGTAGTAGCCTAGTGTCTGAGGTGTTGGACTCAAAACCGGGAGGCTGCGGGTTAAGTTCTTACGGGCGACTAAAGACCTCTGTGTTCATGCAGCGTACCTGAAGTTTTTCTCGGCGGTCACTATGAGTTCCGAGTCTAAGGGATTTTGAGTCGAAGGGTAGTACCAATATTCAGGAGTGCTCCACCTTCTGATGAAAATCCAAATTGTAGCTAGAAATTCCAGGATGATGCATGCATGTAGTGAACGTAGACAGTTTATATATCTTAGAAGTGAGCGGTATATACCCTGTATAGTGTGTCACTGATAAAAAAAAAATTGAATCAGTTCATTATAATCAGCTTTTATAGTCTTTTACATTTATTTTTCAATTTAAGATTTTAAAAATACGTTTTAAATGAACAAAAAAGGGTGCGTAATGCATTAGAAAAAACAAATGAACGAAACTGAAAATGGCTAAAATGAAAGAAATTCCTCAGTACAGAGTGTTGCGATTGACAAATGCTATCGCGACATCAACTGTCACTCTTTAAAAGCTTTGAAAAATTGGCTGAGGGAAAAAATACAAAACTCTGTAAGCTTCCCAAAAGAAACCCATGTAGCTGTCCACTTTCCGCCCGTGCTTTATCGATTTCTATTTAACGTTTTTACTTCACTTAAAACTTTATTTGTCTTTTCGGTCATTCGTTTCAGAGACCGATATAAGAAAATAGATAAAATCAACAGACGAGAACGGGAGCACACAAAGCTTCTCTTGAATTTTGTTTATTCGGCTTGCTTACTGTTCTGTTCTTGTTGTGCTAGTATCCGAAGGATGGTACCAATATTCGGAAGTGCTTTATGTTCTGATGAGGATCCAAGTCGCATCTAGAAGTTCCAGGATAGACGTGTGTAAGTAGTGGACGTAGGCAGTTTATATATCTTAGAAGTGAGTGGTATATGCTCTGCATATTTTGTCACTGGCAAGAGAAATTTTATGCTGCCCCCAGGTAACACCAGGTATCGTTAAAATAACGTTAATTTAATCCGCACCAGGTAAAATGGCAATTCTAAGCTTCTTTTTATGTTTAAAAAACGTGTAGTTTTTCCTACTAAGATCCGAAATTGGCAACGCTTTAAATCGGCACTTTTAACGCAAAATAAAATGCGTTCATTGGATACGCTAATTTGACGTAACAAGTTTTAAGTTTAAAATGCGCGTTCCCTGACAGCATGCAAAGCTTCTCTAAACGTCTATTAATGTTCAGAAAACTATTTCTGAAAGATTATACACCTTCAGAGAACCTGTGTGCCTTCTGGGTCCGAAAAAAGTTAATTTGACGATATATTTTAACGCTAAAAAAGCGGTTCGGGAAAACATTAATTTGACCATATACACTCTATAACAAAAATTCGACGCCCCAAGAAGGAGTCGCCCGATTACAATGAAATTTCTTATGCAAAGACATTCAGTTCGAGCATGCAAATGATTAAAATCTGAAGTCCAATGAATGAATTGCGGAAGCGTTAGCGCATCGGAACTGCACATTCAGCAGTTGCATATAAAGAGCGATTCTCAATCTGATGTTTAGAATTTCCGTTGCATTTCGACTGCGACACCTTACGTCGGCTGTAACAATGCCTCGCCGAAGGATTCGTGTGCATACGAGCATACGTCAAAGTTTGAAAGAGGTCGTACGATCGGACTGAAAGAGGCAGGTTGAACGAATCGAAGAATCGCTCGATATCTGCGTCGAAGCGATACGGCTATAAGACGATGCAGGCCAGAGTGGGTCATAACAGTAGATATCAGCGTCAAAATGGTAGCCGTAGACCGAGGGTCACAACAGAACGGGCGAGCAGAGTGATTGTCGGAGCAACTGTCACAGCAGCGGACTCGTCGCTATCAACTATCCAGCGTGTGGCCCGCACGCATGGATCCAACATGATCCTCCACAGACGGTTGAGAGAGCGGAATTTACTCTTGCGCAGACCGTTACGGCGGTTGCCTCTCTCTAATGTACACCGTCAAGTCTGATTACTGTGGTGTCGGTCTGGATGAACGTGGAACTGCGCTGACTGGGGCACGTATAGTCTTTAGTGAAGAGTCCCATTTCCAACTGTGTCCTGATGACAACCGCAGACATGTCTAGAGACGTCCAGGGAAGGAGGGGATCCTGCCCCTACTATCGAACCCCACACAAGCCCAAAAGAAGGTGTTATGGTCTGGGCTCCCATATCGTTTGTTAACCGGACCCCTTTAATAGTCATTCCTGGCACATGGGACAGCACAGTGGTACATCAACGACGTCCTACGACCAGTTGTGTTGCCATTCATTTTGCGAAACCCTGGACTTACTTTTCAACACGATAGTGCCAGACCAAATACGGCACGTGTTGCTATGAATTGTCAAGCTTTCCCTGCACTTCCTTAGCCAGCTAGTTCGCCTAATCTCTCTCCCATAGAGGGGAATTGGGACGATACGGGAAGGCGATTGCAACCATCTTAAAATGTTGTCGATATAGTCCAACAGTTGGAGACTATTTGGCAAGAAATTACTCAGCACACCATACGGGAACTTTATTAGTCTGTGCCACGCCGTTTGAGAGCTTGCATCGAGCCCCGGGGTGGACCAACACCTTATTGACTTCCTCGATTTGTAATAGTCAAACACCGCAATAAATCATTGAATTGTTCGGAAATTTTAATTGTTTGTTTTTTTATATATGTTCTTTACATCCACCACTTTTTATCGCAATCGGACAATTCCTTCTTCGTTCGTCATTAAAAAAAAATTTTTTGTTATAAAAACTTAAAAAAATGAGTATATTTTAGAGTTTAAAATGCTATTCAGAGAAACGTTAATTTGGCGAAATTTTATTTGAAAAATACATAAAAAGCTCGAAATTTTGATGTGATTTTGACAGTAGTCTGCGGCTTGGGAATTTTTTAATAACCGTAACGGGTAAGTAAAACTAACAATTTTATTTCGGTATTTAACATTAATCTATTTATTAAAATATGGCCCCAGAATAACGCTGTTAAAATACTCGAAATTAAAAAAAGTGAAATTGATAAAGTGCATTAATATTAAAAAAATTGCATATCGTTATAAAATGGCTTATTATTTAACTCATATTATTTCTTAATTAATGATATGTAAACGGCAAAACAGAGTTAAAAAATATTTAAACAATTGAATTCTCCTTAATGCAATCTTTAGAACAGCGTTCGTGAAAGTAGCAATTTTGAGAAATGAATACAGAATTGAAAAAGTATAAAATCTGTCTATTTCATATTTCTGACATCTTACAAATGTCAATTTTGCAATTAGTAAAGCAAAATTTATTTCTGAAATTCTGATTTTTATGTTAAAATAAAAATTGAATTAACATTTTTAACTATAAATTAACATAGAGAAAAACTGCTCCAGAAAAGCCAAATACCGCGAAACAAAATTATAAGAAATAAATTCTATAAAGTGACAACATCTTCCTAACTAATTGTTTCGTAATAAAAGCCGGATTTCGGGACAGTGTTGCAAAATTCTTTCCTCATTGCCTTACTTTTAAAACAGATGTCTTGTCAGGTATCTCCTCTTTATGAGTAAATAACCTTTTATTCATATGAGAGAGAGAAGATTTAAAGATTCTTTATAGTCCGCTCTGTCCAATTACCTCTGAAAATCCCAATAGGAGAACAGGATTCTTTACAATGGCACACCTCTAAAAAAAGGGGGGCGGAAAGGGTGTGAAAATTTTTGATTCTGTTAACCCTTTGAGGCGCAACCCTTTCTCAATACTGAAAAAAGGGCAGCGGTTGCCATCGCTCGACTTAACTACCAGCAAGATGGCGGACGATCGAAACGTTCATCGCGTGCCACACATCTAGAGACACTTTTTTGACGCAGCTGGCTGTGCGGCACAGCCAGCTGTCGCTGATGTACTTAAGAAAGCATTGAGTAAACCCCAGCTGGGTAAAAATATTTAAGATGTAAAAAAATATCACTCACGTTTATCGATTATGATTTCTTTATACATAAAATTTCAAGGAATCGAAATTCAAACTCATTTTCATTCGTTATAACGTGTTTTTTGTTATTACGATTTAGTTTTGAGATTTTTAGTCTCATATATTTTAACATTAGTCCAATTAAATTAGAAATTCGTCTTCGTTATAGAGTGGATTTCATTACATCGTGCTCTGTTATTGAGTTGAGTGCGTAATCATAACTACATAACGATATTGTAAAGTGAGATAGTTTCCGTATCCTAAACAAATAAAAAATTAAAGACAAACTTCAAATAACCTAATAGTAAACATTGCAACCAGAAAAAAAAATAAATTTATTAATTTTAGTATTAAAAAATTTTAGTCAGCGATGAGTGAGAGTCTATCTAGAGACGCATCATCATATCGCGACTTGGAGCGTAACTCGTGTCTTTGGATAAAAGTAGAATTTGTTGGGGAAAATTTTGAAAAGAGAAGGTAGGCAGGCTGGAGGCAGAAAGTAGTCATTGCATCCTGCATCACGGCCCAGGCAAAGCTACACAAATGCAACTCTGCTAATGATATGCTGTCGCAATTGTCCTTCGGTGGGTAGTAATTATTAAGGCAAAACTGCACGTGGGCTATCTACTTAAAATACAGGCACAGGCCAGGAGGTCCGACCACGTAGTGTGGACAACCACGCGTTTAGTCATTTTTATAAATTCTATTTTCATACGTAGTATATGCCTGTGTTCCCCAACTTTTTTATCAACGCTGACCGGTCGACATTGAAAATAGTACCGCGGACCAGTCAACATATGATAATATTAGCGCGGGCCGCTGAGAAAGGGACGTTAATTGTTTAAATTGTAGATTGTTTCGATTTAAAGATTTTAATTTAATGGTATTTAAGCATTCAAAATAAAATACAGTTACACCAAAAAAGAAGAAAAATGCTAAGTGATTTTATATTTTAACACACTATAGAACGCTAAATAAATAAGAAACTTAAATTTTTCGGCTACAGTTTTAATTCATAATCATGTGACGTTTAATGAAAAATAAACTAATTTAAAATTGATACAAGATTTCTTCTGTTAAAAAGGTGTTCAATAGCACAAACCAGACAGAAAAAAGTCAATTAAAAATTGTTTAGCGTCATCTATTTAGTAAGAAAACAACACCTTATCTGGTACATGATGCTTAGCCATTAGTACAGTAGCGCTACGGATACAAGGGATTAAGCAAATTTGTTTCTTCAAATTTTCCTAATCCGCACAAATGGTACGAAACACGGGAAAAAATCACGTACAAAGTTGTTCAGTATCACCGATTTATTAAGAAAATACCTCTTGAGCGCGCTCAAGGTATTCCTGAAAAATACAAATCTGGAGTGACTCCACTCGACTTACAATTAAGATCATTACGAAGCATTTAACTAAATTTTAATCGATGAATAATAGAGCAAAAATTCTTAGGTTTCCCAATTTAAGCTCAATCGAATGTACCGTTTAAACGCAAGCTCACTTTCAAGAATTTACCCCCTATGCCATAATGGAAAAGAAATCTTTGTCGTAGCCCTGTAGCAAAACTATAAGCCCTATACACAGCAAAATCAATACCGGTCTTACGATGGTTGTTTATAACGTATATACCAAATTTGAGCTCAATCGAATGTACCCCCATAGGCCACAATGTAAAAGAAATATTTGTCGTAGCCCTGTAGGAAAAATATAATTCCTATACAGATCAAAATCAATACCGGTCTTGCGACGATGGATTATAACATATATACCCAATTTGAGCGCAATCGAATGCCCCGTTTAGGAGCTATCGTGTTCACTCACATACACACAAACGCACATACACACGCACATACATACATACATCTCGTAAAAATAGCATAAATGAATTCAGAAGACCTCAAAACGTGTAAATACAGCAAAATCTCGAAGCCATATTTTTTCATGATTACAATACTTTCCTTGCAAGGTACATGCTCGGAAAGTAAAAAGTTCAACAAATTTCCACTACGTGTTTTTGCGCACGAAAAAACAGCTAATTTAACAGTGGAAACGATTAATTCGAAATTAACAAACAATTTTAACATTTTTCAATAATTTTTGCACATTTATTCAATAATTTTAGTCTATACTTGGAGTGAAGTTCCATGCAAAGCGCCACCAAGTGAACGTTTTTTGAACTATGTAAATGTCTTCCTTGAGCTCATCTCGGATATGCTCCATATGTAAATGTTGGTGGCGATCTGCTCATCCGTTGCAGCAACAACTATGGAAATGCTGCCCCAAGTTTTGAATGTCTGAATGTGGTAGTTGAAGCAGAGACACACACGCGATCTGTGTCCTTAAAGGGGGGGGAGCCAATCGCAAATCCTTTTCGAACCTGAAAGCCTCTGGTTGAAAAACAACCGAACGTCCAGGACATTATTATAAATCCAATTTTTGGTAATAGATATTATAGAGTATTCGCTATAGAATTTATAATGAAATTTTCATAATAATATTGCTAAAAAAACCATAATGCATAATAAATGTTTGTTATAATCATACGAGGATGTAGTTTTTAAAAATATTCTATGTATTATCCTGAACTAATACAAGTACAGTGGAGTTCTGCCTTACACAAGAGATGCCTTTCAAGACCCTCCAGTAATTGAAAATTTTGCGTCGCGAAATAAGTTATGTATATACGGCATTTGGAAACACACATATTTATTTTAGGCACGCACATTTATTAAGAGCTCCCTTCAAACCGTTTCAAACACAATTCCCTATCTAAAGAACTCACTTTTCTACATAAAATAGTAAATAAAGCCAGGTTTATACTGGCATGATTTGAGTCCTTCCGCTTTTAGTGATGGCACGGAGCATGAAATACTATAATACGCTAATTGGCTATCATCTTTTGTAGCAAATCAGGATGATCGTACTTAACGCCTCATACTCTGCCTCTCTAGTTTGCACTGCTTATTACTGGCGAAAAATCTCGTGGTATGCGAGAGAGATCCCGCGTTCTCTCTGAGATATATTACTCCTTAAGAATTTGCGTAAGGCAGATAGCGTTGTAGCATGAGTCCACTCTAATAAACTGCTTTCAGGAAAGTTCTTTTTAGAAATCTAATCACACGTTTTAACAAACCAGAAATTAAAATTTCTTTTTCTTTTAAATATTAAAACTTTTTCCTATATAACGCGGGTCTACCTCAACTTGTAAAAATCATGATATCTTGGCTTAGAAAGTAAGTCGAGTTGAATATGAATAGAGAATTCGTGGTAAGGTTTGAAATTAGCTGATGAAATAATAGGCCCGCACTGGCTCTCTTGGGGGCCCTCGCCTATAGATTTAAAAGGGGCCTCTTCAGGAGCCGATTGGTCGATTTCGGAGCCCTGGGCAAAAGTTTAGTTGGGGCCCCCTCTGGGTAACTTTTTAAAAATTTACAAATTTTTAAAGAACAATTTGGGGGCCCGGACGCTCCGAATGCCCTCTCGAAAATCAGGCCCTGCCTCTTACTGAGGAATTTAGAGGGAATAGAATATTGGAATATGTAATATTTGAAAATTAGGCATACGCGCCTAAAAATCACATTTAACTATTTTAGAGATTTGGGGGGCCCTGACTTTTCAGGGGCCCCTTTGCGTCGCAGGGTTTCTGGGATCCTCCGCTGCGTCACTGCGTAAGATTGCTGGAAAATAAATAATCAAATTACCCTTATAATAAAGTTGTATATCCACTTTTGAATGCCTCACCGGCGCCCCTTGGGCCGGGGCCTTCGGCAATCGCCGACCAGCCGGCCGGCCAGTCCGGGCCTGTGGAATAAAGTCCGAGGATGCGAGAGAAAGTCTAGTGGTTAAATCCTGCTTCGCGATCCAGGCAAACTTCGTTCAAATGAACTGCTGCACATCTATAGAAATATTGCCGTTTGTTTCGGAAAATTAGTTAAGGCAAAAGTACAAAAGAAATTTATACTTAGGAGATCAGCCTCGCACCAAGTCGTCCGATTACGAAACGGTTTCCAAGACTTGAATTACTCTTTATGCGAAGAATAGGCTTAGGTATTATCCAAGTCCTTCAATTAAGCTTGCAAAACATAAATAACTGTTTCTGTTGGGAGTAAGCACGTGCTCCTTGTAAAGCGTCATTTCATCTTAAGCGATTTTGGGCTACCGAAGATCAACTGTATTGGTACTGGTTGAATATTATATAGAAGTGCAAATTTTAGCCGTTTATAGTAATGGAATTACCTTCTTTTGTGTCTATCAGCGTGGATAAACATGCACTCACGAATATAATTTTAAACTCGTTAAAGTTTGTCTTAACCGATATGCTTATTTAGTCATGTGTGACTCTACACAACAACCTATTTTCAGATTAAAAGAAAGCTTTGAAATCTTTAAAAGTTCCAAACACTTTCCCGAAATCTCCTATTTATAAAAAAAAACCCAGAAAAAATATCATTGATGCAAAGAAAACATTTTCTGTGGGACTTTTTTTATGTGCGACCGTACATTGACCTTTCTTTCATATCGTACGAATGCATTTATACAGAAAATGCATTGTATTTTTATTTTATTCATCGACTCTATACAACAAGCTGTTTTTAGACCCTAAAAGTAATTCTTGAATCTCTAACAGCTACAAACACTCTCCCGAAATCTGTTATATATGAAAAAAGTAGCAGAAAAAATAACATCTATGGAAAGAGAACATTTTCTGTATCACTTTTTTATGCGAGAAGGGACATCTTATACATTGGCCTTTCCTTTATATCTTACCAACGCCTTTATACAGAAAAATGACTTTCATTTTTGCTTAGTTTTCACGTTACATATCTCTTGGGTATTGGACTGCATATAAAGCATAGTGCATCTATGATACGCGAACACAGCCTGCTTTTTATGATTTCGAAACTCCTGAAACTGACAGAAAGTAGAAACTGAAAAAATGTTTACATGGATATTTTTGGTTATTATATGTATTTTTGGCTATTACATGTATTTTTGGTTATCACATATTTTTGGTCATTACATGTATTTACATGTAATAACCAAAAAAAAAATGCATATATACCTTACAATTTTATTTTAATATAGCCATCTCGACTTCATACTAATGCGTTTTATTCTTTAAAAAAAAAGGAAAAAGCCACGCAGGCGATGGATAGAGTGCCCTACGTCCTCTGGGTCCGGGTTCAAATCCTGGCACGGGCATGGATGTTTGCGTTTGTCCCATTATTGTCCAGTTTGTTAATAAATGTTATTTAGAATAAAATGTTAGATGGATATTCAGGGTCTAAGTCCATCTTCGAGATTTTAGTCGAAAAAAACTCTCAGTCACAACAACATTAACAACAAAAAGAAAAAATCGTATAAAAGATACATTACAAAAAAAAAAAAAAAAAAAAGAGAGATTTCAGAAGCAAGCTTTTTGAATGCCGTGGAACATGAAACCAAACATGGTTTATTAAAGACAAAAATCACAAAATGTTTTTGCACGTTATTAAGTTTTATAAATTTCTTAATGATTTTGTATAGTTTTTAATACATGTACGTTATGAAAAGTAATAAACACTAATTTTCAATAGCAAAATTTTCACCCTTGATCAGTCCTTGCTCTCTTTGTCATTCAACAATGTTGCAATATGCATCAGAAATGAGGGAACAGGTCTCGGACTTCTGAAAGAACTGCTGGCGGAGTTGTGGGATGAAGCCATACAAAATCGTTTTTTACCATACGATAAGGGGGTAAATGTACAGGAAGACATGTGGGGGAAGACAGGAAAAAATTATCCACATGTGAATTGGAAAATTTTATTACGGATTCTGTTTTTTTTTAAACTTTCTGGACGCCCCCCTGGGTGATCAATTTTCCCCGAATCGGTTGAAAGGCCAAATTTTTAACTCCGCCCCACCTTGAGAAGCAACCTCAGGGCGGAACCGGGGTCGCCGCGACTGAAGAAGAGAGAGGAGAAAACAAGAGGGGGTCTGGGTACTGATTTTCGTGACGTCACAAGAAAGGATGGGATTTGGAACGGTTTGCATTGAGTTCAATGGAAGAAATGGAATTAATAATGCCAATAAATACGAGTAGCTTAATTTTTTATGACGCTTTGAAATAGCATTTTCGTTTTACAACACTTTGTTCTTAAATAATAGTGAATCAACAATATTTTGTGTCAGAAATTAATGAAATAAATTGGTACTGAATTTAAAGCAGTTTCAGCATTGTATGCAGTATGTTTTGCATTTCGGGCTAGCAAATACATTCTAAATAATATAATGGTTACTCAATGTTACCATTTATCTAAAATAATATGTATATGGATTAAATTTATACGTTGTATAAGCGTAAAGTCATATTTTTAAGTAAGTAAAAGTAAATATATTTTTAAGTAAAAATAATAATTTTTATTAATTTTACTTAAAAACTGAAATACATTATTTAGTTTTGCTTCGTTTTAATAAGCTTTTTGAAAGAATTGATGTTAAAAATATCCAGATTCATAAATAGTCATCTCAAGCCATTTCGTGACGTCACAAGAGAGGATGGGATTTCAAAGAGTTTGTATTGAATTCTACGGAAGAAATCTGATCAATAATGTCAATAAACACTAGTAGCACGAGGAATATAATCAGAAATTTCCACAATTAATATTTTAAAAACTTGTACAATACATTCTATATATAATTATGTTATACAGACTCCTAATGTCAAATTTTATTAGAAGCAATTAAAGCACAAAAAACAAGAAAATAAAAAGTAAAAGCTTTTATTACCCAAACCTTACAAATACTATAAAGTTTTTCATGAAAGCACTACAAGTGTTTGCTTTAGTTTTTTCTAGATAAGACTTTCAAATATCACATTGAGACATTTGAAATATACATAATTAAATATTTTTAAAAATTAGTGAGTATAACTCTTGAATATGTAAAACTGCCTAAATGCTCTCAGGGGTTTTCATGTAAAATATATTGCAGTAATACATATACTTTTTTGTTATTGTTGTTAGCATTGCAGTAATACATTTTCTTTTTTGAGTTAATTTCCAAATCTGTGTTCATACTTAATTTCAGAACTTTCAACAAATTCCGGTAAACCGTTTAGTTGGAAATATTTCTTTAATAAATACCTTCTATATTTTTGTTTTTCTAAGTATCCAGCAAATAGATTTCTCTCTCTCTCTCTCTTTTTTTAAATAAATAAATCAACCATGAAATCCGCATTGAACCTTAAGCTACAGTTATTTCTTGTTTTTTGGTAATATCGGATATATAGGCTGGTAAGCTCGAAAAAATGCACGGGATAGCATTCGGTTCTAATTTATAATGCTTTCTTTTTACAGTTAAAAGTGCCCCATCTGATTTTAAAATAGCACCGTCTTTTAAAAGATCTTCATCTCGGAAATGCTCAATACAAACATACATATTTTTTCTTGGGGACCAATTTTTTCTTGGAATATTTTTAGTCCATTCGGCCCCCTTTTCTTCGTTTTTTGGGAAAAGTGAAAACATTTACATTTTCTCCTCTTTTGTAATTAGCTTTACTTACAGCCTGGGACGCAGCAAATGGAAGCATAGTGATTGCTAGAACAAAAGAACAGAAATCAATAAAACTAACGCAAAATACGGCAATTTTATATTTTTATGTACTCTATAGCTTAATAACTATTATCAAGTATGTCGTATTAAGAATAGAGATTGCTGACTTACCATTAGTATCCAAAAAAGGCACAAAACATCTTAGTTTCTTCTACTTTTCCATATGATTCTAATGCTTTTAACGGAGAAAAGTCCATCCTCTCTTGTGACGTCACAACACCTCCACGCGTTCAGTACCCAGGCTCGCCTTGTAATTGTCTACTCTCCCCCTCCCTTCCCGGGGGCTCCGGCGGAACGGGGCTCTTGTGATTGCCTGAACGAGGTTAGGAACAGGTCCAAAAGTTATTAGAGCAGTCAATAACCTACAACTGGGTCAGGAAATTTGAAAGCAACCACCGACTACCTCTCAGGTAATCTCCTTTCAAAATTTTCAAATTATAGTTATCTTTCTACGTTAAAAGGACACAGGGAGGAAAACTATTCTTCTGGTGAACGGAATGTGGTCATTTGGGAAATTTTTATTAAAAATAAGTTACATCGAAAACAATTTTCGTCAAGGAATCTCCAAAAATTGCTAGAAAATGGATACAGCTGTTTGACGGTATAATGAAGACATAGTTTAGACTTTGCACGAACTTATCGAACTGCCGCGTATGTCCATTAGAAATAATTTTCAGAATTTTCCAACCCTTTTAGCTTGACTAACACTACACAGCTGTGTAGGTGATCTACATCCTCTCACAAAGTACGCGAGCATAAGTCGTATTTCATAAGTCAATTTTCTATATAAAATACTATTTTTCATAGAAGCGAATCATGTATAAAATAATATTTTTTTTTAAATTGTGTTATTAATTAGTTGTTCAACAAACTGTGATAAGAAATTTATCTTACACTCAAATACTTTTTTGTGCAAGTTTAGTAACATGTACAGGTCTTAAAAGGTTAATAATTTATTTCGTCCAACAAATCTCTAAAATAGATTCTTTTTTTAATTATGAGCATGCTGTATAAGAACGCTACTTACGCAAACATGCGGAAGTTTAAAATGTATTTTCTGATCTAAATCTTTTAAAAGAAGAAAACATAAAGGTATGGTAATTTTTAAATATGGTAAAAATGAGCTAAATATGTTTTTGGCTACAAATTTTAAGTGTTTTATAATTAGTACTTCAGATACGATTTCGTTCCTTATGGTGACTATATAGAAATACTAGCTGAAGTAACCGTTCTTCGCACGGGAATGAATGGACATTTTGATATTACGATTTGTTGTGATTACCAATTACTGTAATAAAGAGACATAGCGAAATGGATATCGCGTTATATTGTGTTCAAAAATCATGCATACCGAATTTCAAGGCAATCGTTGGTACGGTGCAGAAGGCGATACGGCGTAGCGCAATCTAGTGGCGAGTTTTAGCAAAACGGATACGGCGAAAATATTCTTCGCATTCAGATATCGATGTATACGAATTTTCATGACAATCGGCTGGACAGTCCTGAAGTTCATGTGTTAACGCGACATCTAGTGGCAAGTTATAGGAAAGTGGATAGCGCCTACTCTTCCCCGTGTTCAAATATCTATGTATACCTATTTTAATAGCGATCAGTTGCACAGTCAAGAAGTGATTCACTCCAGCGCCATCTAGTGGTTACTTAAAGTAATGATTTGCTACAGCGCCGTCGATTGGCGAGTTATAGCAAAATTGATAACGCCAAAATATTCTCATTGTTCAAATAGCTATGAATACTGATTTTCATACCGACCATTTGAATGGTCAAGAATTTGGCCTGCTGCAGCGTCATCTAGTGGCGAGTTAAAATAACAATGCATTGCAGTGCCATCTAGTGGTGAGTAACATCAAAAGTTAGAATATATTCCTCGTGCTCGAATATGCAAGTATAAAAAGTTTTATGCCGATCTGTCGAACGGTATAAAAGTTGATGCGTTGCAGCGCCATTTCGCGGCAAGTTACAACAAAATGAATAGCGAAAAATATTCTCCGCGTTCTAATATACACGTGTACCAAATTTCATCGAAATCGGTTGGACGATATTCGCATAGCAAACGGCTAAAGGGAATAGAATTCGACGTTCTGCTGCGCCACCTAGTTGCAAGTTAGAGGAAAACGGATGATATAAAAACCTTCTCCATGATAAAAGACTTAAGTGAACTAAATTTTACGGTGATTGGTCAAACGGTGCTGGAGTTTTTCAAACTCATACACAAATACCAACATTCATTTTTATCTATAACCAGTGTTATTTTATATACCAGTATCAAATAAAATCCAGTTTCAAATCTAAACCTCACCAAAGTGCCAACATACGCCATTTTGCAACAGTTCTTTCAGGGAATCATTCGAAGCATTACTTGAAGCATTGCAGCAATCAAAAAGGAAAATGGTTCGACAGCCAAAAATAAAGCAGCCATTTATTTGAAAAGTAGAATCCCTTAATACAGCTGCATTTTTTAAATTATCAAATATAACGTGTTTTATTCATCGTTACTCCGATGTACTAAATGCGAAGATTTCAATTTTCTGAAATTTGGCGGAATTACCCCAACTTAAATCAATGTACTCAATTGGCAAGAATTCTGAAGATAGATCGCATGAAATCCCTGAATAACTGCATTATTTCTGCACGGATTATTAAAATTTAATATTTAATGTTTGAAGTCAAACCCAACCCAACTCAACCCAAATAATTGAATTTATCCCATAATTGGGATCCCATAAAATTTTCTTTTATATCATGGGCTCCCCACACCAAAAAGTTTAAGAAATCCTGCTCTAAAGGAATATGAATAACATTTCAACAAACAAAATTTCGGAAATGTTATCAGAAAGTTTTAGCCACCAGAAAATAAAATTTGATATCTGTTTGTTTAACTAATGCTTATTTCTTCACTTCGGAGTACAAAAAAAAAAAGCAATTATGATTCAAGATACCTTGACTTCACCTGCTGAGTCGAGCTGATATTGTTGAGGGCATGATACACTGGAATCGTCGGCGGTGCTGTATGGGATGCCGTTAATTGCATTTGGATAAGTTCTTTCCAAATAACGGTCTCTCCATGGCAAAGTGGTTATGGCACTGAAAATGGTAGACGGCCGAAGTATGAAGGTCTCGGGTTCAGGTCCCGTTGATCTAATGGTCTGAAGTTTTGTAGGTTTTCTCCAGATGTAACGTGAATACGCATTAGAACTCCTGAGAAAGTCCTTCTACCAACGTATACCCTATCCTCCGCCAGAAGTAAAAAATACTTTTGTGGATCATCTTACCCAGACAGCACAGCGAACTTGCATCAAACTTGCAGCAAGCTTGATTTATCAAGTCAATAAACTTGAATTAAGCTTGAAAATTTCAAGCGTGTAAGCTTAAATCAAGCTTGGCATAGCAAGCTTAATTAATTTTCATAAAAAAAAATCTAAATACACGGAGCGCCCGCCCCACATACTTCATTTTTCCGCGCATTTCCCCCCTCTATGCTGAAATTTTAAGTTATTTTACTCTGTTCCATCAAACGTCGGCGGCAGGGTTCGATCCCGGGAACTTTAGACTGGCAAGCTCACATGCTAACCGTTCGACCATTATACCTCGGGAAGATATGACTAAAGTTTGAAGTGACTGTTGTCACGCCAGATCGATAACTATGGGCGATGCTGATAAATTTCTTTTATTTTTCCATGGGATGAATCAAAATTTCAATAATGTTATGTGTGATTTATAGATTCTACTAATTGGGGAATAAGCATAATATAAACTTAAAAGCAGGACACGTTTTAAAACTTTCAATATCGCAACACTCATCGTTGAGCAATACTGCTGGCCAAAATCGAGACAAATGACTGATTTTGAAATCAATTTCGTAGTATAATTGTATTTTATTTTGAAGAATTTCCATATTTGGAAATATAGAATTTTTTTTTAAATTCTATGGTCAAGTACATTTATGACTGATTAATTATTTAGTGGAGGCCGGATTTCGCCTCATTCTACCATTCTCATAAAGTGAAGTATATTAACTAACTAAATTGTGTTAATTATATTAAAATTTATTTTTAGGACTAATTAATTAGTTAATGGAATTAATAATGTTAATTAGATGTAAATAAAACTAAAACTCCCCTCGTGTTATAATAAAATAAAACACAACTTATACGAACTTTATTGAGCAAATTTGAGAAACTCTAAGACAATTAATGTCCGTTCTCTTTCACAGATGGCGCCATCAACACTCGCTTTCACGAAAGGAAAAATCAAGGGAGTATCAATTGTCAAGCTTAAATCAAGCTGTATTTAAGCTTGACAATTCAACTTGACTCCTACAAGCTTGCTGCCAGCTTAAAATGAGTTGAACTGTCAAGCTTCTATTAATACGTGAAATTCAAAGAAATGTCAAGCTTGATTTAAGCTTATGGTATTAACACTTTATTAAGATATATGTACTTTGCATTTTAAAAAAATCTGGAGTGACTCCACTCGACTTTCCGAACACTTACGATTAAGATCATTACCAAGCACTTAAATAAATTTTAATCGATGAATCATTCAAACATATATACCAAATTGAAACTGAATCGAATGCACCGTTTAAACGCTTGCGCACTTTCAAGAATTTCTCCCCATATGCCATTATGCCATAACATAAAAGAAAGATTTGACGTAGCCCTTTAGGAGAACTATAAGTCCTATACACACCAAAATCAATACCGGTCTTAGGATGGTGGTTTATAACATGTATACTGAATTTGAGCTCAATCGAATGTATCGTTTAAACGCTAGCGCACTTTCAAGAAATTCCCCCCATAGGCGATAATGTAAAAGAAATCTTTGTCGTAGCCCTGTAGAAAAATTATAAGTCCTATACACACCAAAATCAATACCGGTCTTGCGACGGTGGTTTATGACATATATATTCAATTTGAGCTCAATCGAATGCTCCGTTCAGGAGCTATCGTGTTCACTCACATACACACAAGCACACATACACACACACACACATACACACATACATACATACATCTCGTAAAATTAACATAAATGCATTCAGAAGCCCTCAAAACGTGTAAAAACACCAAAATCTCGAAGTCGAATTTTTTCATGATTACAATACTTTCCTTACATGGTACATGTTCGGAAAGTAAAAATGAGTAAGATATTTTTGTCCTTAAAATTAATGTAAATAACATTTTAACAAATGAATTCCTCGAAATTTGATCAGTAATATTTAGCAACCAGAAATTAAAACTCAGGTTTTTCTTCTATTTTGAAAACAGTCTGGTTCATGTGTTGCTTCAAGTAGTGGTGTCAAATAAGATGTCTTGATTTCATGTATAGAGTCAAGCTGAAAGTGTTGATCGTCTCGTCATTTAGTGGTAATAGACGTTTGTGTATGTCGAATTATTTATTTACTTCTGAATTTCGGAAATTAACGATGTAAGAAACCGGATGTACATAAATTTGTTCTAAAAAATAAAGTATACTTAAAAAAATGCATTGGTACCTACATTCAGTAAATGGATTGAAACATATTCCAAATATATACGCGACTATGGCATCTGAATTTTATTTCCTTTACTAAATTATTAAAAGTCTTATTGCTGTGCTATTGATAAAATCTGGTTTTAGGGAGATCTCAGTGAATTTTATAGGCTACTCTGTGATAAATAGTAGATCTGAACGAATAAGGCTAGCTTCCCTGTAGAAGTTGTCTTGAATACTTATAAGCATAATGAATTTCCTTACACAACCAGTAATAATATAATTACTAAAGGGTATTTTTATATGTTTGTGAGCATTCTACAAAATTTAATAAGCATATTTTAGCAAATTAAACTATCTACTTATTTGAAATTTTGTTTTTCGGATTAGTAGAAATTGTTGTCCTAATCCGGAAAAAAGCTAACAATATGCTAACAATAATTGCCACGAATGCTAACAATAATTGCCACGTCCAGACGCCGCAAAAACAGCCGTTCGAACTTTTCTGCAGTATTTATTGAATGTGAAACGGGAATTTTTAATCTTAATCCCATGAAAAGTCGCGTCTTATTGATTTTAGTCGATGGCATATGGAGAAACAATCAAATCTGGAACAAAGGAGCCGCATCACCTAAACTAAATCTGGTCTTGTAAAAGACGTTTGAAGAATGTTGAGAAACCTAATCCTGCTCTCAAGATGCGTTCCTGGTAGCATTCTTGTATTGTGACACAATTATTATTTTTTTTAATAAGTTTTCTTTATAGTTTTTGTCATTACACTGCTGTAAAAAAAAAAAAAAAAATACCAGTTTAGTTTGAATATAATAATGTAAACAGTTAATTTTAAGCCAAAAAGTTTGCTTTGAACGTTTTCATTGAAATATGACTGTGGTTAATCATTATGCAATTAAAAGTCAAATATCGTTTACCGGAGCTTTGTTTATATAGCAGTTCATTATTTATTTGTTAAAATTTCAAGACCTTTAAAGAGCTTGTTTTAAATTCTGCGCTTTTTTTTTTACTTGTTTACAAACCTTGCTAAAAGTATTAGTTATTTTTAGATTATTAATCTGCTCTCCGTGAGTAAGAAAAGTTTGTCATTACACCATTAATATTATAGTTCTTTAATGCTGTACAGAAGTTTTCTGATGTTATACGACGGGCAATGAAGAAACTACCGGAATCGTTGTGTATATCTGTATTACGGCAGTATACACACATAGGTACTTAATTGGCTTCAAAGTAGGAGCCTTCAGTACACACACATACTTTCTCCGCAGCTCCTGCCATTACTGGAAACAATTCTGAAAGTCCTCATTCCGTATCTTCCAAAGTTCAGCCGTCGCGTTGGCTTGATGTCTTCTACGGTGTCAAAACGGCTGCATTTGAGGCCCATTTTTCATTTGGGGATGAGCTAGAAATCCGAAGGTGGTAAATCCGCCGAGTAGGGAGGCTGGTGGATGAGTGAAATGTCCTTTTCTGCGAGCCATGTCTGCACTACAATACATGTGTGAGAGGGAGCATTTCGTGCTGCAGAGAATATCCTCCTTACCATTTTGCAGGACGTTTTCATCGGATTGTCTCCCGCAGTCTTTTCAAAACTTGCAAATACAAAGCACTTGCCCAGCTGCTGCAAATTCATGGTGCACCACACCTTTAAAAAAACGCAGTGAGCATCACTTTTGTTTTGGATTTCACATGATTTCTTTGGTAGAGGAGAGGACGCTGAGTGTCATTTTGATGACTGCGTCTTGGGGTAAGCCAACACCCAGGTCTCGTCTCTAGTTACGATTGTCTCAAGAAACGTCGAATCCTCCTTGCTTTTTTCAAAACATTTACCCGCAGTCAAGTTCCGACTTCTGCAATCGCAGGACGAACATTGCACTGCCACATTTCATCTTCAAATCATCTCACAGGATTACTTGAATGGATCCATGTGAAACCAATGCCTCCTAAATATAGAAAGCCTTACAACTCCTACACCACCAAACCTTACGTCATCACTAGGCCTACATTTAAAAGTATTAATTTCACAAAATAAAACTATTAATAATTTTTGTTGAATGCTGCAAAGATATTTTTACCCTAAATGACCTTTAACGTCAACTGTGGAAGTGCGACTTCCCTCGAGTTAATCAACATTAAACTTGTCTAAAACAAAAAAGAGATGCGTGTTTAAACACAAGGTCCCTTGTATATTTAATAAAAATAAAATTAGCACACAGCATATAAACATATATACATACTATTTCACCAGCGATGTAATAAAATAAGCGACGTCAGTACTACGCAGGCGGGCTGATAATAATGAAATTAAATGACTCACCGTCTAAATGGAAATGTCGCCTCAAAATCTGGCCTTCTAGTCCTCGTTTCTAGATCTTTTGAAAATTCTGATTGTGCTCTTAGCATCTCCTCATGTAGTATTGGAGTTGTTGTTTTTCACAAATAAATTTTTTCTTTCCTCTCTTTCTTTTTTTAGTTTTTTAAGATTTATATTATTCAGCTAATCTGCACGCGAAATCCTATTGCATATTTTAAAGGAAATGCTTAGCGGTTAATGATCCTGCGATTACTTCGGAATGCTTGGAGGTATTTCAGAGTATACAGTGTCCCCAGGGTTCGGAGAAAACCTGAAAAAGTAGGAATATTCAGGATATAATACTTTAGCCGAAAAAAAGTTAGCAAAAATTGCACATTTTTGCTAGTAGACAGGAAAATTAGTTTTACTGAAGCAGATTTTGACCGTCAACTTTATTATTTTCAAATTAAAAGTAATTGTTTCCTTTACCAGCAATAACTTTTTTTAATTTACTATTAATTAATTAGTTGAAATTTTATGAGATTTAAATAGCTTATTTAAAATTTTCAACTTCAGGAGCAAAACTAACAAAATCAAAGTGCTTTGACTTTAAACAAGGAAGCATTGCATAGTAATCAAAACGTTAAGAAAAAATACCTGTATAAAAAAAGAAGCTAAGCTATAATTCATTAAACTTCTGACATTCCACATTAAGCGATTTTCCTCATTTTCATTTAATTACGCAATCTTACTATTCGAGAGAGCTTAAAGCACTTAACAGGAAACTTAAATTCAAAACTTTATAGTAAATCAGAGCGAATACGCGCTACCACCGTAAATTGAAACGTGGTTGACTAAATATATTCCTTCTTTCTTTAAGTCTTTCTTTGTCTTTTTAAACAGAATTTTTGATAAATTACTTTTCAACTTTGTAGTGTGACAAGGCAACACCTGGGGGTAACAGCCATGAAAAATGATTACGAGCACAGGCTGTGTGGAGGCAAAAATGCAATAGAGCACAATAGGGGTGACAGTAAAATTACCCATATAAATTAAGAAGATTTATAAGGAGAAATTGGCTCAAGGAGGATCCGAAATGATAATAAGTACCCTCCCTAAATAATTATGAACGAATGAAAAAAAAAGAAGGAAAAAATATATGCGAGAGCAGTTGGGCTTCCTGTTTACAATAGCTTTTTACTTGTCAAGAGGAAAAAGAAAAAAGAAAGAAAAAGGTTAGAGTGGACAGCGGAGCCTTTGTGGAGAAGAGATGAAAGTAAGAGTTCGAGAACAACGTTTTTAAAAATTATCGTCCCCATGGATGCAGTTTTCAAGTAAAAAGAGCGGGTGAGGCAAGAAGCCGCGAATTTGGTGAATGCGAAACGGCGTATGTTTCTGAGCCGTGACATGGAGAGTCCTTTCCGGATACTGGAATGAATGCAGACAGTTGGTCGTATCCTAAGCTGAAAATGAGAATCCTAAGGAGTCCCTGCCGAACCTGTGACGAATGGGCAGAATTCCGCGACGATTGAACCAACTGAGCCTGCGACATTTGAGCCACCTAAGACTACCGAGGAGAGATGCAGAAGAACCGACTTACCTGAGGAGAGTGTCGGACCCCGAAGCGGAAATTATCGTCGGAGAAGGTACCAAACGTATTATTGTTCTGTGGTCAAGGCATACATATCTCCCCGCGGTCCATTTTATGATTCAATAATTAACATAGAGAAAAGAAAATTTAAAAGAGAAATTTAATAAAAGAAAGCTGTGTGTTTAGATTCAATTGAAATGTGTAGATAAAGGAATTTGGATGTAAATTTGCTTCTTTTTTAGAATTGTTGTTAAATAATTTTATTTCAGGAATTTTAGGAAGCAAATTTTCTTTTTGGTTAATTCAGTTTGTATGAAGGATTTTCATAAAGGTAGGATTTTGGATTATTGCGGGCTGTACACCAGTTATGATCAGGTGCAAAGAAATTATTCCATCTGGGCCATCCAATCATGATAACTGTAGTAACCAATTAAGCGATAGTAATTAAAACATTTTAAATACTTCAAGCTTCTAGGAGAAAATATATGAAAATGTTACCTACGGGTTCTATGAGTGTAGAGAGAAGAGACTATAGCTTATAAAGAACGACAGGAAAATAATGTGTAATAATAAAAGTGTAGCTCACTTCGTTTTAATAAATGTTTCAGCAGTGATTAAAGTTTTTTAGAAAAATCGTACAGTGAATTTAATCACGTTGCGTTTAATTCTGAATCCTGTTGACATAATCCTTTTGTTTTAATACTGGAGTGAGAAATGTTAATATCGCTTCACAAGTACTTGCATTTCAGCAATTATTCTTGAACTATTGGGGTTCCGGAATGCAATATCGCTTTTCTGTACGTCAATATTTCGCCTAGTCAAAGCTGCTGAAGTTAATCAAGGGAAAGTTTTTAGCATAGGCGTTGATTAGAGAGAATTTTCCAAAATCCGTGACCTGAAGGATGAGGGAACTTTTTCAGGGAACTGGCAACCAGCAACAGGGTAATTTAATTGTTACCAGGACATAAAAGAATTAAAGGGAATGAAAAGCAGGATGAACCTGCAAAACGGTGTTCGTCTTCTAAGCCTAATGATGCGAAACCTTTTTGTAGCACCAATATGAGGACCTTCTCAAATGGAAAAAACAGGAAATGAACAAGACTTGATGTGAATTTTCGGATCCAAAATACTTGTAAGTGTGTAAGTATCCAATAAAAAGTATGATGATTAGTTTAGCAGAAAATATTTATTCTCAAAATTCTTAGGTGTTAACGATTGAAAATTCGAGCAGTTATGTGCTTCTTCACAGGACACTATTCTTCCAGGAAACACTTTCATACATTGGGACTTTTTCAACAAGACCTTAAACGCATGAAATGAAGAAACGGCCCATCACACCATTTATCAGTGTGATGCTTTTGCTTCCATTCTATTTACTACTTTAAGAATCATTGATACTGGAGTTATACCTTAGTTCTGTACAGGGTTTGTCTTATTTATAAACGAACTGGTCGATCCAATTAAATGATACTGTTAAGTATTAAGAAATTATGGCAAAAAATGCTCTCCTAAGCAGAGGTGACCTGTATCTAACAAACCCAACAATAAAGAAGAAGAAGGAAAAGGGGATAAAACATTGATAATTTTCGTTTCACTAACTGCTGAATCCTATTACACCAATTATAATACAATTATTATATTTTTATTTACCCGGGACTTCGCCATCGTGACAATTCCGTTTTACGAATTGGAGTGTGCTACAAAATTGTATGAAAATCTCGGAAACAGCTATTAATATTTGGAATAAAAATTGTCCTGTGTCTTAAATCAGGGTATAGGCTATCTCCATTCAAAATTTTATCTTAACCGGGAGAATCTAACTGAACATTTCTTAAATATTAACTGATGTTTACAGAACATGAGTGAACTTTCTGTAATCGTTAATTGCCGTTTATGGAACATAAACACTTAAACCAAACGACCGAAATTCGGTCGGAGCGATTTTTGGGTCAGTTTTCAAAAGTGAGCTACTCCGTTAAGAGCGTTTTTCGATCACAAGAGGGGAGCGGAATATAACAATAAACGAGGAGAGAAATTATCGGAATATTAGGAAGCGAGGGGAGGAGTTCTCAGAAAAAAGACTACTTAAAGAGCACTCTCCCAGAAATACCGGTAGGTTTCCATGGAAACGGATTGCTCCGCAATGCATCGTTTTTTTAAAAAACTCTTTGGGTTTAAGCGTTGGGTTTAGCGCTTAAACCCACGCTTACAGCGTCTTTGGGTTTAAGCGTGTCTAAATACACAATAAGCGTGTGCCTTATTGTGTATTTAGACACAATAAGACACACGCTTATTGTGTCTATTTGCGCAATAGACACAATAAGCGTGTCTATTGTTACAATATTTCGTAAGCTGTAGAATATGCATCACATGTATTTTTCTATAAATAGCTTAAAATAATAAAAATTTCAACAAAGGGTTGTAACGTTTAAAACTTTTCATAAGTTTTAAACGTTAATGGACGTTCAAGGAATTTAACTGTATGTTAATTAAACGCTTATTGACCTTCAGAGAGCCCATGCGTGCTGCTTGCGGTACGAACAATTTTGCAGGAGAAAAGAATTTACTCCCCAAGAATTAATTTCCTTTATCGATTCAACTCTGATGGAAATATGTGTAGTCAGTAATGTCATACCGTGATCGAATAAAAATTATAAAAAAATAAAAATAAAATGTTATATATTGATTTAGTATGATCTTGTTTTGATCATATTTGGAAATTTATTACCATTCGCTATCATCCATACATTTTTATTGAATGCTCTTGATTTTGACCCTCCTGTACTAACTTTGCCTCTTTTAATCTCAATGTGTATTTTTTCCACATTTTGTCATCACTTTTTTTTTTCATTAGAATGTCAGCATTTTTTCTCTCCGCGTTTTTCCCCCCTTGTATGCAATGAGCGTTTATTACTTACATCTTAATTCACTAAATTTCTCCACTTGAATATGGGAAACCACTTATCAAACGAAAGGAGCTACAGGTTTTCTTTAAACTTAAATAAAGACCCATCTTTGAATCTTGCGCTATAAAGTGTAACTGCCACAAATCTTTGAGTGTCACGTGAGTATGTTGTAGATGACAGTTTTTTCAGCCATTTAATTTATCTGACTGGAACCAGTAGATATGAGTTTCTGTAACTTGCTGAAAAGGAATATGAATAATATCGGAGCTAACGGAATTTGAAGAATTTAATGAAAGAATTTTAGTCACTAGAAAATGAAATTTAGTATATGCTTTTTAATATAAGGCTTTATGAACTATTGCATATTTGTGTACAGAAGATACTGTATACTTGAGATTCTGTGTACACAAGTATCTAAGTACGGAAAAAATCCCAACAGCTTTAGTCTATTGTTACAATATTTCATAAGCTGTGGAATATGCATCACATGCATTTTTTACATATATTTAAATACTATTAGTTCACGGCAGCTTTAATCTATTGTTACAATATTTCGTAAGCTGTAGACTATGTATCACATGTATTTTTCTATAACTAGGTTAAAATAATAAAAATTTCAACAAAGGGTTACCAGGTGAAATACACGAAAGATGAGAGATAAAATAACGCAGTCAACTAATATCGTTTTAATATGGCAATAATGAAATTAATAAATTAGGGGGAACAGCCCAGTTATTTATTTAAATTGTTGCATTTTTTAAATGTTATTTCTACAAAAGGACTTTTAGATTTTTAATCAGAAAGTTTTAGCTACAGAAAATAAAACTTAGTTTTTGGTTATTTATCTTGTGCTTTACAACTGGGATTGTCTAAGTCCACGTTCCACCTAATTTATTTCCTGACTTGATCTGAAAAACGCCCGACATGCTAGGACTTCCTTCATAATGCAAGTGATAACAAGACATCGCTCACAACATCATACTGGAGATTAGCTCCTAGAGAGCAGGCGCTTCACTAAATTTCCCTCCGTCAGTCAGTCATGATTTACTAAGGCCCGTTCATCAATTCAAGATATCTTGATCATTAGAGTCTAGCTAAATTGGTCGGTGGCATGATATATTTCAAACGTCTGCAACGATCTCTTTGTTCTCGTTTATTGCATTTCAGTAATGCTTTCCAAAATCACTCTGCTGCTATGAAGTCTTCATATGGTTTACTTGAGCGTGTTGAGAATTTCGTGTGGGTTTTTGCCTAGTAATTTATTAAAAACATATTTTTTTAAGCTGCTTACTGATTAGTTGAAAGTTTATAGAATATTCAAGATACATTGGCATAAAATTTCAAGTCGACTTGCAATAAAAAAAAAAATATGCTTCCTCTAAAAAAGAGCAATCGCTGCTGTTAAGAAATGCATGAAGAAGATTCGAGATTGAATGTAATAATTATGTGCATGCATGTACATGTTTTAAAAATTATTTGTTCTTTGCGGCTGTTGTTCGATAAGAATTCTTTTATTATCTTTTAAAATCAAATTTAGAAGTCGAACAAAATTTCACACGTTTTTGATGGCGGCTGTGTACAGCTGTGGAAGATGTAGTTGTAAAGATTAACGTTCCGTATAAGTGTTGCACTTATATATAAATTTATATCATAAGCCACGATTACTGAATACTTATTAAAAAGAAAGGGAAGGAGGAAGGAAAAGACTTTAAAAGAAAACATCATAAAATGTATTTGAGAATAAACTTTTCAATTGTTCACTGAGATTTACTTTCGTTTTTAATCAATATTTGTTTGATATTTTGTGTTCCCTGAATTAATAATAATTTAACAAATGGGTATCTAAAAATTTATCCAGTAAAATTCAACAACCAGAAATCAAATCCCAGTAATTTTATATATACAAAACCTTTTTCCCACTAACTGCAGCGCTCTGAAGGCGTGAAAAAAGCAACCAGGATATCCTGACTCACTTGTTGAATCAGTCTGAAATGTATAACAGGGGAGGAAGGGTAGTCATTAATTCTTGCGTCGAGAGGCACCTAGAAGATCAAAATTAGTGGCACCATGGCACGACATCATTTCAATGTATTCTAGTTCCAGCCGCCTTATTATATTATGATAATATTCTGCAATTTACCATCGCTCCTTTTTGCATTCCAGTAGTCTCGGAATTCTTTCTATCTCTCTTTCTTTTCTAATGTTTCCTTACATATCTGGCATTACAAAAAATGAAATTTTGTTTGACTTTTTGATGGCGGCTGTGAACAGCTTTGAAAGAGGTAGTTGTAAAGACAAACGTTCCGAATAAGCCTTGCATTCATGTATAAATTTGGATCAGAAGCCGCAATTACTGAAAAGTCATTGTAAAGCAGGGGAAGGAAGAAGGAAAACATTTAAAACAAAACATGATAAAATATTTTTGAGAATAAGCTATTTAATAGTTTATTGGTATATACTTTGTTTTATAATCATGATTTGTATGATATTTTTTGTGGTATATATTAATAGTATTTTTAGAAATAGGTACCTAAATTTCTATCAAGTAAAATTTAGAAACCAGAATTTGAAACTGAGTATCTATATAAATAAAGCAATGTGTAAACCGTCAGTTTGTTTGTCTGTCTGCCTGCGTCTCGCGTAGCTCCGAAACGGGTGATCGTAGACCTACCAACTTTTGTACGGAAATTCTCCAAGACGGGTCTCGACACACCTCGAAGCGATTTTTTCGAAATTCGAATTAGAAAATGTTTTATTTTATATTTTGTCCGATTTTTAGCGATGTTTCTTGCGTAATACATAATAACGCCGGTAATTGCACTCGCAAGAAAACGATCTTTACATCATCGTATAGAGGAGAAAATTTTCTTTTAAAAACTGTTTGTTCGGACTGTGTAACATAATTTGCAGATTTTTGGGAAAGAAAGGGAAGGAGGAAGGAAAATATTTTAAAAGAAAACATCATAAAATGTATTTCAGAATAAACTTTTTAATTGTTCATTGAGATTTACTTTCGTTTTTAATCAATATTTGTTTGATATTTTGTGTGCTCTGAATTAATAATGATTTAACAAATGGGTATCTAAAAATTTATCCAGTAAAATTCAACAACCAGAAATCAAATCTCAGTAATTTTATATATATAAAACCTTTTTCCCTTAACCATAGCGTATGGATATCGCTTCAAAAAGCAGTCAAGAATCCCTGACTCACCTGTTGAATCAGGCTGAAATGTTAACAGGGGAGGAAGGATAGTCATTAATTCTTGCGTTGAGAGGCACCTAGAAGATCAAAATTAGTGGCACCATGACACGACATCATTTCACTGTATTCCAGTTCCAGCCATCTTACTATATCATGGTAATGTTCTGCAATTTACCATCGCTCCTTTTTGCATTCCAGTAGTCTCGGAATTCTTTCTATCTCTCTTTCTTTTTAATGTTTCCTTACATATCTGGCATTACAGTGACAAAAAATGAAATTTTGTTTGACTTTTTGATGGCGGCTGTGAACAGCTTTGAAAGAGGTAGTTGTAAAGACAAACGTTCCGAATAAGCCTTGCACTGATGTATAAATTTGGATCAGAAGCCGCAATTACTGAAAAGTCATTGTGAGGAGGGAGAGGAAGGAAAACATTTTAAGGCAAAACATGATAAAATATTTTTGAGAATAAGCTTTTTAATAGTTTACTGGTATATACTTTGTTTTATAATCATGATTTGTATGATATTTTTGCGGTATATATTAATAGTATTTTTAGAAATAGGTACCTAAATTTCTATCAAGTAAAATTTAGAAACCAGAATTTGAAACTGAGTATCTATATAAATAAAGCAATGTGTAAACCGTCAGTTTGTGTGTCTGTCTGCCTGCGTCTCGCATAGCTCCGAAACGGGTGATCGTAGACCTACCAAATTTTGTACGGAAATTCTCCAAGACAGGTCTCCACACACCTCGAAGCGATATTTTCGAAATTCGAATTAGAAAATGATTTATTTTATATTTTGTCCGATTTTTAGCGATTTTTCTTGCGTAATACATAATAACGCCGGTAATTGCACTCGCAAGAAAACGATCTTTACATCATCGTATAGAGGAGAAAAATTTCTTTTAAAAACTGTTTGTTAGGACTGTGTAACATAATTTGCAGATTTTTGGGAATTTTTCAAATAAAGTTAAATTTGACGCTGAATTTCGTAAAATATTTTTAAAACTGCTGCATCTTGAATTCTATCTGTCATAACTTTTTTTATATTTCGCAAAAGACGGAGCACACAATTCGCCCACTTTTAAAAGAAGAACGGAGGAAAAATATAAATTGGGAGAATTTTTACGAATTTTCAATGTAAAGAAGGATTTTCATTTCTATAGCACCTGTTTATAAATTTCGGTTTGATATCTTGCGGTTTGGTTGTCATGGATACAGTAACAATGATTAAAATTGCCAGTTGAAAAAAAAAATAAAATTACTTTACAATAACTGTTTTTTTGCATGTGAAATGTGCCTCAAATTGGTGTCACGAGTTTAAAACCCCTTTCGAAACTCAATCAGAAAACGGATTCACAAGCAAAACATACGCAACGCATGAAATAATTCCATATTTTATTTTACGTTGCCAGAAAAAGAATTGAATGCTGTTTTTTCACCAGTGAATTATCCAGCATTATTTTCAATTGAGATTTTAAACGGGACACGTTTTCGAATCGCAAGAAATATTTTGCGGTGCTAAACAGGGCCTGATTATGACAAACTGGGACGCCGGGCATTGATGAATTTGGGGGCCTCCATCTATGAAATTTGTTTTATTTTTCATAAAAGTTTGTTATAAAAAAGAATATTTCAGATTAACATTTCAAATTGGGGGCCATTTCGAGCCTGGGGCACTGGGCAAAGTCGCGATTTGCCCGTGAGATAATAGGGCCCTGGTGCTATATACGCCAATCTGACAAGAATTATGCGTACAAATGTATGGACAGCTGTTTTAGTGCCAACCATAAAGTGAAATGATTATCGTTTATACTCAGGGGCGTAGTCTCGGGGGGGGGTTAGGGGGTCATAACCCCCCCATGAGGAAATTTTTGCCTTACAAAATGTATATTCTTCACTCCCTTATCACGCACATGTATGCATATATGTGAGTTGCAGTAGTCGTACCCCCCCCCCATGAAAAATTTCTGGTTACGCCCCTGTTTATACTAATGCGTAAATTATAAAAGTCACCAAAGAATAAATGACTACATTCGTGGCAAATATCTAAGCCATTTCTTTAAATTAAACATTAACGATTGAAAAACGAAAATATATTGTATTGGTATCAGTAAAAGATAGTATAAGTAATAGTTAGTAGATATGCTGGGCAATATTGATCAAAGCATAATATACCGCATTAATAAATATTTCGTGAAACTAAGTGTTCTATTCCTTTTTCAACAACCATCTTACATCACAGCTAACTAAACATTAAGTAGTTCTACGTCACGTTAATATATCCCGCGGTGGTTTCAACAGAAAAGATTGTAACAGAACTTTTTTTTTTCTTGGAGATTCTGTTTTGTCACAAGTAGTTCTGATCACATTTTGGGAAAATGTTCTCTACTTCCCTTGCGAAGAGCGGGTACACAACTATTTACTATAAAATAAAACGGTTCTCCACATCATGTAGTATCTAAGGTGGTATAACTTAAATCTAAAAAAGAGTATGATGTAGAAATGAGATATTTTGAAAGTTAGGAATTTTCGCTGCAAACCGTCACGCATTTCTTTTTCTGATCGCGAATGACACCGACATAGTTTTTGTGTCATAATATTAACAATGGTCTCAGGTCAGACTTATACTAACTTTACGAATTACTAATGAGTAACTTTACGCCAAGAGTCAAATCATTTTGCTTATTTTTAGATTCCAAATCACTGGAATCAATTCGAATTATAGATGGAAGAAAAAGTGTTGTTCCCTACCGTGCGGAGAACGGGTACGCAGCTTGTTTTTTATATAAAAAACACCGTTTCCGTTCTGGAGCGTAGGGCTTTCCATATCCATTCAAACCATCAAGGTATCCTGATTCCACCTGGTGAGTCGGGCTGAAATAGATGTAGCAATACGAGCCATACCTATTGAAAGCTGCTGGGTAAGCAAGGTCAACTTAAGAGGAAGGGTAGTCGTTATTTTTGCATAGACGGCCACTTAAAGCTTTAAAAAATTAGCCGCACCATGAGGCGACATTTCATTGTTTTACAGTTCCAGCCATCAGTAGTATTTTTTAATATTACTTTTCTGCACATTACAAATTTTCTCTTTTTGCATTCCAGTAGTTTCGGAATTCTTTCTCTCTTTCTTTTTTAAGGTTTAGTTACATTTTTGCCATTACAGTACCAAAAAATGAAACTTTGTATGACTATAATAATATAAACAGTTAAATTGTTTGCCAAAAAACTGCTGCACGTTTTCGAGGAAATGCGGATGTGGATAATGATCATGTGATCAGTTTCGAATGCTAGGAGGATTTTTTTGGAGCACAATGTCATCAGGGGACAAAGAAAACTTATAAAACCAGAAGCCAGGTAATTTTACCTGTCAGAAAAATATAAGGAAAACTAAGAAGATTCGCGAATAGGTTGGAAAATCTGATACTGTGACCATGATTTTTTTATTTATTTTTTTTTTTTTTTTTTAAACGTGCAATTCAACTGTCTACGTTATTATTGCCAAATTAAAGATCAGTTGTTGCTTTACATGCACTGTTTTCTATATTTCTATATTGTTAAAGTTTTACAATAGCTTGTTTCAAGTTTTGTGCTTTTTTGTTTATTAATTGCAACACTTACATTTAAATTATTGTTTTGCTCTTCGTGGAAAGATAAAGCAAAAGTTTAACATTCAATCATTAATCTTACAGTTCTTTACTATCGTATCTCTTGTTTAAAGAAAGTAGTGAAATTTAATGAATTTTCAATCAAGGAAATTTTAAATGTATGGTTCTTTTTATGAATAAAAAATTAACCTTGTATTACCGATTTTCTGCTCTAATCGGTGTAGCATTGCAATCAACGGTTCCAGTGCTCTTGGAGGTATTAACTGTAACTAGAGACAGCATTATATGCCACCGTTTGTTTAGTATCGGTTTATTTACAGGATTCCAAATTAAACTGTTTTTTGTGGGTGATATTTATGCAGACAGTTTGATGGCATAATATGCCAACGTTTACTTAGTGCCCGTTTGTTCGCAGGATTCCAAGTCAAACTGTTATTTGTGAATGGTATTTATGCAGACAGTTTAATTTTTTCTTAAAGAAACAAAAACTGTTTTTACAAAATTATCAGAAAGAAATTCACAATTTTCTGAATATTATGAATATTTTTATATTTTATTATGATTAATACGAAAGAAATCATCTACAGCATTTTTTTTCATAAATGAATAAATAAATGATAGTTATACTAAAACGGGAAATATAAAATTGGTTAAAAAAATTTTTATAGTTTTATTTTTTCTATTTATGTTCTTGAAAAGTTGCCCTGAAAAGTCTTTCTTTTAAATTACATTTAACATTAAAGGTAGTATTCATTTAAAATTAAAAATTGGAGTATAGGTCACGCAATGATGTACACAAAAATTTATTATGGGTATGGTTAGGATTTTGAAGTGCAAATTTTTGTGAATTGCGTGCAAACGTTTTTGCGTATTGCCTGCATATTGAGTGCGAGTTTTAATTTTTAGTTTATCAATAATTTAATTTTCCCAATCTCTTAATTTAATAAAAATAAACAAACTAACAATTATTTCTGTACCATTTAGTCAATTTCATCCCATGCAAATTAATTTTGCCATACAGTAAACACATTTTCAATGTTTTAAAAAGCCAAATTTTGCCACTTATCAGTCCGAAAGTTTTTGAAAAAATGATCTCTCTCCCCGTACACTCACTAGATGCTCATACTTGATCTGTATGCACATATCAATGTCTTGGTTTTCATGACGTCCGGATTTTCCTTAGAGAGTTTTCCAACTTTGTCTTGACTAAATCATCCAAACGGCATTCCACTTAAAAATCTCTTACTGTATTTGCTTTTCGAAATTCCAATCTTCAAGCGTCTTAATAATGTCTGCAATGAATTTGTATTTGTATGCCTCATGCAGCTCTTTTTCCAGATCTTTACTGCCTATAATACTTATTATTAACTACCGCAGTGCTCAACTACCGAAAGTTGGGCAATAAAATTATTCAGCTTGGAAAAGTTGAAACAGTAATAAAGTACAGCAGAGATCCAGGTGCACCATCTGATGATCACAGTGTGGTGGAAGTTCAAGTTGAATAATTAACGTCAGTTTATGGTATTTATCATATCACTGATTTTTTGGCACAATTTGTGTTCGAAGTATCACCAGATTCAAATATCTCATTTCGAAAGTACTTTCACACTTAAGATTTTTCGAGTTTACGCATTCTTTTTTGGGGTCTATTTGCTTCTGAAGAAACTGTAAAAAAAACCTTTTGCATACGCCTATCGAAGAATGTGGGCTGCGCCTATATCATTGACGGGATATAGCAAATAGAACTACTGCGAATTGAACAGTGCATGTGGGGATGCCCCTATTTTGTTGCTGGGGTTAAATACACAGCGTAATGAATTGACCGTAGTTTATGTTTGAAATCCCTTCAAGGAATAATTGCGAGGGAGGGAGAAAATGACTGACTGCTGCATACTCAAGTTTGCGCACGCTCCTTCTTTTCTTATTCGTCTACACTTCACATCCATTGCAGGAGGTTAAAATGCTAGAAATGTAACCAAACATACAAAATTTCACTTTAAAAAGTGCATTTTGCATCACTTTGGGTGCAAACATTGTGCTTGCGTGCAATATTCAAAGAATGCGTTCAGATGAGGCTTTTGTGTGCTACAGAGTGCACAAATGGGGTGTTAAACCGGTTTAGTATAAGCTGATTTTACATGTTTCGGACATGATTTGTTATCTACATAAGTGCCTACATAAAATTTTGTACTGCGTGCTGAATGCAAAATTCTTATGCATAGTTATGGGTCAATGTAATAAAAACCCTCTGAAAGTCAAACCATTTAGCCACCAAGCTCTCCGTACAATTGCTGTACGGATTGCTCCGCACGACCGAAAGCAAAGAGCAGCATTGTTTTTCTCCTGCTTTCCGAAATATTGCGCTTTCATGGTTGCTGGAATATACCCATTAGGGGACACACTTGCTTCTCAAAGGACATTCTTTATCTGTTTGAAGAATCCAGATATAAAGTAAAAGCTAGAGAGACCATTCTTTTGTTTTGGCTTTTGCAATAGTTAGGAGTTGTCGCGACTTCCCAGTGTTCGACATTGGAGGATTTACTCCTCTGCTTTCAAGCTAACTCCCTGGAAGTAGTTTAAATTTGAAGAAATCCCATCTCCGAAGAAGAAATACTGGTACAACGGGATCGGAAAGGCCGTGGCAGCTCGGAGCTCCTCATTCCTCGTAGCTTTTGTCTCAGCCAAAATAAGGGATGGTCTCCCTAATGTTTCATTTATGCCTTTATCGCTTGAAGTATTCATTGTAGTGATTATTAACGCAAGCCTCAAGCAGATGACGATTTTAATCAGTATCCGTGGTGAATTCCCATCAGACATCAAACGAAAAAGGAAGGTTGCACTGTTCAAATATCGGATAAGAATATGATATACTTGAAATCTCATTGCCATTCTCCAACGAATACCGAGTTAAAATTTCTGGTGAATCTTACAAATATTAAAAATATTTTATATTAAACATTAAAAGTAAATTCCTTTCTAGTTCAATATTATTCATTTTGCTATATTTCCTAATCCTGTTTTCTGATTAGTCATAGGTAAAAACTGCCATTTGTTGTAAAATTATATTTATTTTAATCTAAATAGTTGAAATACTACTATTTATGGGTAAATTTACAAGAAATTTTTAATAGTTTTATTTTGTGAAAATAAAACTTTTCCATGTAGGCCAAATGATGACCTCAAAACGTTGCAACGTAGGTGTTGTAAGGCTTTCTAAATCTAGAAGGTATTGCCACGTGGCCCATACTAAGGCAAGCTGACTTTACAAATAAAGACTGACGAAGCAAAGACTTTTCTAGTTTGAAAAAGTTCTTATAAATTTTCAAATAACTGAGTCTTCTACAGCATAAACCTAGTTTGCCTAGGAAAGGTTCTCGTGGCCCTGTGATGAATAAGGAGGGGGGGGTTGTACCCCCTCTCACCAACACAAAAAAGAATTTTTTTTTTGAATTCACCCTTTTAGCGAAAAAAACAGACTTAATCAATGTTAAACTTATATAAAACAATCAGGGGTACATATTTAAACATGAACTCACTTACAAATAAAGAAACAGAGCATCGTTAAAAATTACGTACATTCAAGAGTGATTATGTTACTCTCTTGAAGCGAGCAAATGATCATCCTCTGCCAAAGACAAATCTACTCTACATTGGGATTTCCATTTGTAACCAATACAAATACTGAATACTAGTTTGTTTATATGACATTTACTCAGGATATAGTGTGCCCATAAATCTTCTCGCAACGGATTCCGAATTATAAACATACTTATGAATCTACCAGCGATGTAGTAAAATAAGCGACTAAGGAACGACGCAGGTGGATTCAAAATAATGAAATAAAATAATGTCGAGATAAAAGATAAGAGCATGCTATTATATGAATATATTTTACTTTCAAGTTCCGTATTTTTAAAGAGCATACAATAAACAATGTCGTTGCGATATGCGTAGGGTTAGAACAGGGGTCGCCAAACTTTTTTGATCATCGACCCCTATATAATTTAAAAAACCTTAATATTTATTTAATAATGAGTAATTATAAATAAGTAGAAATAATAAGTAAAGTAACTACAGATTTATTGCTTCTTAATCAATGAGATGGGTATGCCTGCTGTATTTTTGCAAGGTTCGCTATATTTGGTTCAAAATTAGTCAATTTTAATCTTAAATCCCCTCGAAGCTCCACATTTAATTTATTTCTGTACTTGGTTAAGATTGAATTTACGTGACTGAAACCTGCTTCAACCACATAGGAACTTGGAAATGCTAGCATAAACGGTTGAGCTATTTCACAAAGTTTTACATATTTTTGCATTATATTTATATTTTTCCAAAATTTGCTTATTGTTACATTTCAACGAACGTCTTTGCTTAAAGATCAGATAGTAATTCAGCAAGCTCATCTTGCAGGTTGATGTCCACGTTTTCAATTTGAGCAGAAAATGGCACAATAATCCAATCAGGGATGTCAATGTTTTCCAAATCAACAAAGCGCAGTTTAAAATCGTCGCTCAATTTTTGAAGATGACCTGTATATATTTCCAAGTCTTCTTCTTTTATTTCTAATTGTCGCAGATTTGTAAAATACTGATAATCCTTACGTAGCAATGAAGATCTTAATGCATTTAATTCTACTTGGAAGCCTAACAGTATTGTTCGAGCTTGAAAAATTGTAACATCTTTTCCTTGCAGCTTTGTTTGGACATCATTAAATTTTCCAAACAAGTCTGCTAAATAAACTGTATGGTTCTTATTGTTTTGGAGTTCATCACTCAGAACAGGGTTTATTTCGCTGAGAAATTCGGTCGTGGAGTCAAATAACTCAACTAGCCTTTGCAAGCATACACCTCTAGACAAACATCTAACTTGAGTGTGCAGAAGTAATTGGTTAAATAACTCGTCGTTTTCTTGACAAAGTTTGGAAAATAATCTTGGTTTAAGAGGTTGAGCTTTAATTTGATTGATACATTTAATACAAATCTGTAAATCTTCATATAACTCTGGACTCAGATATTTTGCTACTAAGCTGTTTCTATGCAACACACAATGAATAGTACGTATACCGGGCACTTTTTCTTTGAGAAATGTAGCAAAACCTCGGTAACGCCCTACCATAGCAGGTGCCCCATCTGTGGCTGCCGCTATTATATTTTCAAGCGGAATATCATATTTATTTAAATATTCTTGTAAACATCTAAAAATTGTCTCTCCTTTTCCATCAGTTTCAAGATATTTAGCAAATAAAAATTCATCAATGACTTGTCCTTTAATTTTACTGAAATATCTAACGCACGCCATAAGAATAGGAGAAACGTCAAAAACAGATTCATCAAGTTGAATAGAGAACTTGCAATTTTTTAGCTCTTAAACTACCGTATTTTCTATTTCTTTAGCCATTTCGTCGACACGCCGTTCTACAGAATTTGCACTTAATGGCAATGACTTTAAAACATTAACGGAGTCTTTTTTCATTACATCCTCAATGACGTCTTTAATTGCAGGGATAATCATTTCTTCAGCGATTGTGTGTGTTTTCCCCCTCTTTGCTATATTAAGCGAAATCTTGTACGAAGCTATTAATCCTCCTTCAGTTTCAACTTCAGTAGATTGCTTCATAAAACTTCTTATAGTTGGCCGACATGTGAATTTTGAAAAATTCAAGTTCTTTTTTTTAATCTGAGAGAACACTATCAAGATGATCTTTCATTTTTGACGGTTTCATGTAGTCGTTTCCAAAAGTTTTTTCGCATAGAAGACACATAGGAATCGTTTCATTTGCCGGTGAACAAATAAATCCAAATTTCAAATAATCCAATGAATAATAGCGACATTTCTTTTTAGACACTGAAGCTGCCATTTTTCAAATAGGGTTCTATAAATAAATTCAAAATAAATTAGTATAATATACAATTGTAACACGTCAAAAAATACATAACACTGGAATTGCGTTCTGCTTTGCCTACAAACCCCCATCAGATTAAAATAATAATATTCTCGAAAATTATGTGGTTTACGTAAAAAAAAATACAAAGTGTGCTATAGTTTTGTCACGGGCTGTACTAATCCATATTATTAATGCTTACCTTCCTTTTTACATGTATTGATTATTAAAATTGATATAAAAACTAAACGAATGGTTTTAACGAAACAATAACTATAATTAATTATCCAAAACTATAAAAGTTTTAATAATGACACTGCAAATCTTCAACACTGTTCACAGTTTGCAAAGATAGCTAAAACTGCGTATGGTATTTGCGTTTGTAACGTCATTACCCGTCACGTAACATTTGGACAAGCGCACATATGCATATGATTTTGTATCGGTTCTTAATTTTAAACGTTCTCTTCTGTCTTCAAAATAAACTCAAATGAAAATTCTTGAAAGGGGTACTTACCCCACTGTTGTATCATCTCAGAAAGATCCAATATTCCCAATGGACATAAACACACACTTTATTACTGTTGATACAACACACACAGAACGTAGAACAATAGAACACACATTTTTCACAGCTATTTCCGCTCACTCGCGCTGAACATAAACATTGAAAATTAGCTAGTCGATGGGCAAGCAACGCCATGTGCCGCATCAAACAGCTTAACAGTGGAGATTCAACATATGAGTATGACTAATAAACCAGAAGTGCAGAGTTCGTGCCACTGCGCGCTGGTACGCAATACTTGTTTCACCCGATTAAATATTCGTTGATTAAATTATGTTCTATAAAGAAAGTGATATTAAGTAATTATAAAAAAATTCACAAATTTTACGATCATCGCGATTAGGTATGTGTGATTTTCGTATTAAGAACTGCTTTTTCTTCGACCCCCAATCGACCCCTTGGCTCAGATCGACCCCCGCTTTTGTTAAATAGACCCCTGGGGATCTATATAGACCACTTTGGCGACCTCTGGGTTAGAATATACAAGTTGTCCCAAATATGTGGTAACAGCCTGTAATTCTTTATCTATTAAAGGAAAAAGGGCTGTGTAAATTTAAAAAATTTCAAAAAGTAACACATTCTAAATTTGTATATGACCCCTGTACAAAAACATTCACCATTAGTAAAATGTGCCCCATACACTAATGAGGTGATGTGCCAAATCTGAGTCTTTCATCATTGGAAGTCGCAGAAATATCTTTAAAGAAAGATGATCGGGGACTATACATGATTTTGTATGTAAACGTTTATTTCTAGATAGGAAAAAAAATATTCCCTTCGTAATTTCTGTTCAACTGCTGAAATGGAATCATCCAACGTGATTTTTTTCTCTTCGAGAGTCTCTGAAAAGTGGTTTAAGTCAGTGTTACATTTATCTTCATATATCTGACACTTATATGGTATAGTTCTCAAATTTTATATGCCACGTCTTTAGTGCATAGGGCACATTTTACTAATTGGGAATTGTTTAGTACGGGTGTCATATAATAATTTAAAAGGTGTAAATTTTTGAAAATGAACGAGAAAAATATTTTCTTAACGCATAATTATTTTCGACCTTATTTTGAACATTTTTTAAAAATTAAGCTCTCCACTTATTTCTAATACATAAAGTATTAAAGCCCGTTACTATCTTTGTTGAACACCCTGTATAATTTGGGAAAATGTGTATTGTTCTGTAGAGTATGATTGATGAACCCATCAATTTATAAATAACAGTTCCTTATTTACGATATTTGTATCATTTCAGTTTTCTTTTTGGCATTTGTTTTTACGAGTGTACTACTATGGTATTCAAACTTGGTGGCGGGGTATCCTCGAGTGGCCTGGTATTATCTCGTTGGGTTCTCGTCGCTCCATCATGTTGGCAAAAACAACAGCACTTTAAAATTTGAACTAACCGCCGATCTATCGCCAACTCTCCAAAGATAGTCCCTAAATTGATTTCCCGAAATTTGGAGGGGAAACCTGCATGCCAAATATCTTTCGAAAATGCCAAAATATTCGTCATTTACAAGACTGACTACAATATAATAAAGGAAAAGACAACCTGGAACTATTTTAAACATCAAAATAGAGATATATCTTATTTTTTTTAAATTGCTACTGAAAAGAATCGGGAATGCTTTCTTTTGTTATTTCCAATACTTTTATCACTTGCAGACCTTCGAGTGTTTGCATCACCAGAGAAAGTCTTAAGTAAAATTTGAGAGAAGATACCTGCTACATTTATTTCGTTCAGTTTGTTTGTGGGATTAAGACCGATTAGCTTCGAGTGGGCTCTAGGTCGAAGGGTGGGGTGCCTTCCGTGGGGGTCCTAACCCGTATTTACGCTAAGTTTTGGAGAAAACCACGGAAAACTCCGAACGGTTAGGTCGACGGACGCGCGATGGGACCCGAACCTGGGACCTTCACACTTCGCCCGCCTACCATTTCCAGTGATATAACCACTGTGCCATGGTGAGACATTTACTCCGTTCAGAACAAGTTTTTGTAAAAATTAATTGTCAGATATAAAAATTAACACATTGCAAACATAGACGAAAGCCAGCTACATAGTTTTAATAATATCACAAGGATTCCTATTTTAATTGTGGTGCTATTGAAAGAAAATATAAACTTCTAAAATAAGTCCCTTTGCGTGCAAGAAATAAAATAGAAAAAGGATATTTTGTTTCAGATTAGAAAAAAAATACTATCAGTTTATACACCTTTTCTTTTTTTTTTCTCTTTACTTTATCAGTATATATGTCATCTATATCGCTAAGCTAGTATATCATCGGTATTTCTATATGCTGTTAGACCAGATTTACGAAATTATTCACTTTCCAGAAAAAAAGGGGGGTGGGGTGAGAGTCACGTGGTCTGTATTGTACACACTTAATTTTTGTCCTGTTTAAATGTGAATGTCGGGGAAATTCACGTATAAGAGAGCAATAATTTTGAGAAATAATGGCAACTTTAGCTATACAATTCATATATGAAATGAGAGGATCAAAAGTAAAATGACTTAATTTAAAAAGAAAATTTTATTTTCACATATAATCGAAATTTGTTTGGTAGTATTTATTTAAATGGAAATAATATGGCTAAAAAAATTTTGAATGCTAGTTCTTCTCGAATATTTTGCTCATGTTAGTTATGAACTGTTGAATCCTTTTTCAAAAACCATAAAAAAGAACATAAGGTCTTATTTTCGTTAAAATCAGTATGCTTAAGGGCTTCATTTTCAGTATACAAACTGCTTTTTAAAATATAAACTAATGTAGTTTAAAGTAAGATCAGAAGACCGTGTATTTCATTTGTTTTCGGTTAGTGCATAAGCATAATCGAGGAAATATTTCAATTATTATTTGGTTCCGGCGTATAACTGCAAACTGTTATGAAGATGTTCATAATGACTTAACATCTTTAATTTTATATAATTAGTGAAATGAAACCTACAAATTCGTTTACGGTCGCGTGGGTATAAAATTAACGGGGATTTTCCACACAGGATAGTTATTAAATTACCCATTTTTTTTTATTATGAACATTCGGTATAAGTACAGTATTTATGCTAAAATCTGAAGTAGAAGATGGATTTGCTGAAAAAAATATTTTAAAGAAGGTAAGAGGTACTCGCAAATTTTAAAATGCGATAAAATTATGTAAGAATGTTTCTGACCTTACATAAAGAACTTCTAATATTTGTTTTGTTATACTTCTATTTTTTTAACGAAGACTACTGAAGTATTGCGTATTATAGCAATTTGAATAACATTTCAAAGAACAGATTTAAAAAAAAATGAACGAGGAAAGTTTAGTCACCAGAAAAGATAAATGGGTATTTCCTAGTTTCAAAACGTTTTCCCTGGTCCCCACGTCTCCGAAATGCCATATAGTTAAATCAACATTAAAACTGCGGCTTGTCTGTACATCATTGATTTTGCACGTAAGATATCTCGATCTGAATTACCCAGTCGAGCAGAAATTGCCGATTCGGAAAACATTGGAAACAGTCGTTATGAGGTCTATATTCGCATTTATTGCATTTGAGTATTTTGTTTTTTCCAAATCATTCTGCTGTTTTCTTTTTGCTTTCTTCTTTTTTACAGAAGACAACCTGAAACACTTTCAGATTTTAAATACTGAATAAAGTGCCATACATTAAAAGCGCATCCTCATTTATGCGCCGTCTCTATTTTCTCCCTTATTCCATTAACCCTCTCGTCACCGAATTATGAAAAATCAGAGAAAAAAAAATTCTGCCTAGCATTTAATGCATCTGAAATACTATTATAAATCATGCAAAAATATTTTTTCCAATGTCGATTAATATTAGATTTTTCGAATATTAATTTCTGCATTTTCGAAGCATTTTGTTATGCTAAAATTAACTTGGGTTGGATTAGGGATGCACATCTTAGGTAAAGGTTGATGAATAAGAAAAAAACTATACTTACCTTAAAAAGAAAAAATACCGGTAAAAAAGCAGGGTAAATATTTTCTTAATTTTCCTCCTGGAATAATGAAGTGAAAACCGTAAAAAAATGATCTAAATTGACTAGTACTGCAATCTAGGCACGATTTATGTATCTAGTTAAGAGCCTTATATACTTTCTACATGAATTAATGATATTGATATCACTGAAAGAAAAAAATACTAAATTCAATTGTTGTCTCTCTAAATATTGCTATTTGAAGTAGGAGCCTCATATGAGGTTCAGGGTGACGAGAGGGTTAAGTTGGAAAGTGTATAATTATTCATGAGTGTGCCGTATTTTTCTTCCCGGTTCCATAAAACACATCTTTGGAATCGAAATCTATCTTAAAATCGCCTACTAAAACTATTTTACAATCTTCGCCATGTATTGGGTGATTGAAGTTACACTTTTAAACGATCAGAAATGGAAAATCACTGGACCCAATGCTATCGAACTTGGTAAATGTGTAAAGGTGGTCATGGAATTTATTATCCGCCGGAAAAAAATTAAAAAATTCAACACCAGGGTCAAGGACGTGTTTCCAGGGGTCTGACCCCCTCCCCCTCCCCGAAATTTTGATTTTTTGTTACTAAAATGATAATGAGATAGTGTCCTTTTGAGATAAATGCTGCCTTCTTTACCGTTTGCACCACCTCCCAAATGTTTTTCATGGGGGAGGAGCTCGGACCCCTGCCCCCCCCCCCCACTCTTATTTATGTCCTTGCCCCTGGTGTTGAATTTTTGAACTTTTTTTTTGCGAATATTAAATTCCATGATCTTCTTTTACACAATTACCAACTCTGATAACATTTGGTCCAGTAAGTTTCCTTTTTTGATCGTTTTAAAGTGAAATTTTAATTATAATAAACTTGTTTCGTATAACTATACTTCACCGTTTAAAATATTGTTTCGAATGTGAATCCTAATCCATGAGTGTGCCGTGTTTGCCTTTCTTGGATTGATTCCTACTTTAACGTCCCGACTCTTACCAAGGTGGCGATCATTAAACATATGCAGTTACCATTACGATTTTTTGTACTCATGTGGTAATCGTAATTTAGAATTAAAATGGCGATTTGGAACAACATGTAAGTACAGCATTCTATTCCATTTTTAATTATTTTGGGTTGCCAAGTAATATAGATTTTATAAATTAAGTGTCTTGAAATCCCTTAACTGGTGCGTTTATCGCTAATTTGTACACTTTTGTTTTCATCTAGTTCTTTTGGGTGCGTTGAAACTTGTGCATAAATCCTAGAGACCCATGACTCAAAGTACGGCTAATTTTTAGGTTCGCGAGAGTGGGGTCGTTAAAATGGGAATACTCTCTTTCTGGTACCAAAAAACACATCATTGCAATCGAAATCTATCTTAAAATCGCCTACTGAAACTGTTATACGATCTTCGCTAGGCATATTCGAACTATACGCATATGCCAACTATATCACGTAGAACATTTTAAATACTGTTTGGAATGTACCTCATAATCCATGAGTGTATCGCATTTTCCTTCCTTGTTCCACAAAACACTTCTTCGGAATAGAAATCTATATTAAAATGTCATACCAAAACTGTTTAACGATTTTCTCCAAGATTAGTCAAATTATACTTCAATAATAATATATAAATAAATGCCATTCGGAAAGTGTATCATAATCTATGAGTATACCGTATTTGCCTTCTCTGTTCTATAAAACACTTCTTCGGAATTAAAGTCTATATTAAAATCGCCTTCTAAACCTATTTTACAATATTCGCCAGGTGTTTTTTAACTACCTATACTCAAATTATATTTATAAGAAATAGTCGCGTTTTGGCAACAAATTTATCGATTATTTATCAAAAATTGCAAACTTTAGACGACTTTAAACATTTTATTAAAGCCCCACCCCCTACACGTTATTTGACAAACACATTTGAAAATATCTTCACCGTGACAGTTCATATCTGCAAAACATGTCGACAAGATCGATTAGACCAGGGGTTCCCAAACTTTTTTCACAACGGTTCCCTTGTCAGGCTAAAACCCTTTCGCGGCATCCTTCTCAGGCTGAAAACTTTCGCAGCAGGTTACCTTTAAAGCAATTAGGTTTCAATGAAACAGTTTCGAAGCGTTTTTTATTACTTCTTTTATGTTGTTTATAGGGCTAACTATCAAGAAAGTACTCTCTTGAGAAAAGGGATATAAAATTTTGACACCCCTCTCCCATTTCAGGGAGTTCTTGTAAAAGAGATGCTACTGGACACTGAATTGTCTCGAACTTAACTGAAATATTTTTTTTTTCGCAAACTTAGTCACTGGCTATGTCCACGACAACCTAGGGTGCTGCGAGCACAGTTTGGGAACCTCTGGCGCAGACTTTAAAAAAATAAAGTGTTGCATTTGTATGTGAAATGTTGCTTCTGCAAACGGAATTTAAGAGATTTAATCAGAAAGTTTTAGCCACCAGAAAATAAAACTTGGTATTTCTTAAATCATGTACTCTTTAGCAGTTAAGTACCACATAAGCCTACCATATGATACATTTACCACAAAATTACCTACTCTCATCACTGGAGAAAGAGCGGAATCCCCATCGGCGCTCCAAGACTACCATTCTTCAGTCAGTCAGTCATGTGCCATTTTTACGCCATCCAAATCTGAGAGTATACCGCAAAAACCAATCTAAATATATTATCATGAAAGCACAACGCAATTGTTCTCCGAATACGGTATGGCCACAGGTACCTCACTAATACTGTTACTCGACGCGATCTCGGCATACCTTAATTTAAAAAAATTGTCCATCAGATTGGTGAACATTTCTTCACCAATGTACCGAAAGAACTATTGTCTGAGCTGCCAGATTACGATTTCTGAGAAGAAGTAAACTGTAAAAGATACAAGGCGGTCTTACTGTTAGATACCAAGTAGGAACTTCTCAGCCACTATTCTACTTAATATTTTGTATTTAAAGATTGTTCACAACCAATCATTAGTATTGTCATCTTATTTTTATCTACTAGCTGCGTACCCGTTCTCCGCACGGTAGGGAACGAAACTTTTTCTTACATGTATAGTTCGAATTGATTCCAGTGATTTGGGATAAAAAAATAAGCAAAATGATTTGACTCGTGGTGTAAAGTTACTCATTAGTTATTTGTAAAGTTAGTTTAAGTACTGACCTGAGACCATTGTTAGTATTATGACGCAAAAAACTAGGTCGGTGTCATTCGCAATTAGAAAAGAAAAGCGTGACGGTTCGCAGTGAAAATTCCTAATATTCAAAATGTCTCATTTCTGCATCATACTCTTTTTTAGATTTAAGTTATGCCATTAATACCTTAGATACTACATGATGTGGATAACCGTTTTATAATTAAATAGTTGTGTACCCGCTCTTCGCAAGGCAAGAAGAGAACATTTTCCTAAAAAATGTGATCATAACTCTTGTGAGAAAACAGTTACTCCAAGAAAAAAGAAAGTTCTGTACAGTCTTTTCTGTTGAAACTACCGCGGGATATATTAATGCGACTATTTGACTTACTTACTATTTTGTTAGCTGTGATGTAAGACGGTTGTTGAAGAATGAATAGAAGGCTTAGTTTCACGAAATATTTATTAATGCGGTATATTGTGCTTTGATCAATATTGCCTGAGCATATCTACTTACTATTAATTATACTATCTTTTACTGATACCAATACAATATACTGTCGTTTTGCAACCGTTAATGCTTAATTTAAAGAAACTGTTTAGATATTTGCCACGATTTTAGGCTTTTACTCTTTGGTGATTCTTTGAAATTTACGCATCAGCATAAACGATAAACATTTAAGTTTATGGTTGCCACTAAATCAGCTCTTCATAAATTTTTACGCATAATTCTTGTCAGATTGGTGTATTTAGCACCAGTGCCCTATTATATCATGGGCAAATCGGGACTTTGCCATGGGGGCCTCCGGCTCGAAATGGCCCCCAATTTCAAATGGTGTCCTTTCTTTACAAAAAAATTTATGAAAAATAAAACAAATTTCATACATGGGGGCCCCCAAAATTCATCAATGCCCGGGGCCCCCTGTTGGTCATAATTAGGCCCTGTTTTATACCGCAATATATTTCCTGCTATTCGAAAACGGGACCCGTTTAAAATCTCAATCGAAAATAATGCTGGATAATTCACTGGTGAAAAAACAGCATTCAATTATTTATCTGGCAACGTAAAGTATAGAATTATTTCATGCGTGGCGTATGTTTTGCTTGTGAGTCCGTTATTCTGATTGAGTTTCGAAAGATGTTTTAAACGTATGACATCAAAATCACGCATTTTTCACATGTGAAAACTCAGTTATTTTAAAGAATTTTATTTATTTTTTTCAACTGGCAATTTTAATAATTGTTACTGTTTCCAAGACAACCAAAACGCAAGATATCATACCGAAAATTTTAAGCTGCTGGTATTGAAATGAAAATAATTCTTTACTTAAAAATTCGTAAAAAATCTCCTAATTTATATTTTCCACTGGTTTTTCTTTTAAAAAAGGGCGAAATGTATGCTCCGTCATTTGACAAAATATAAAAAAGTTATGACGGATAGAATTCAAGATGCAGCAATTTTAAAAATATTTTACGAAAGTCAGCGTCAAATTTAATTTTATTTGAAAAATTCCCAAAAATCTGAAAAATTGTGTTACACAATCCGAACAAACAATTTTTAAAAGAAAATTTTCTCCTCTATCCGATGATGTAAATTTCGTTTTCTTGCGAGTGTAATTACCGGCGTTATTACGTATTAAGCGAGAAAAATCGCTAAAAATCGGACAAAACATAAAATAAAACATTTTCTAATTCGAATTTCGAAAAAATCACTCCGAGGCATGTTAGGATCTGTCCTAGTGAAGCCGTATGCAAAATTTGGTAGGTCTGACCCACCGTAGGTCCGACCCACCGTCTCGCGCAATGCGGGCGAGAGACGCGCGCAAGAAGAACGGTGGTCACAAACTTACCTACATAGCTACATACAATGTTTACTCTCGGATTTTATTATATATAAGATAAGATAAGATGTCCATATTGCTATTTTGTTATTAACATTATAAAACTAAAGAATTCTTGACGTGACCACAGTACGTGGAAGCCCCATTTATTTAATGTTTGAACGAAAAAGGACTTGACCTTTTTGAGTCGAGCTAAAATTGTCGATGGCATGAGATATTTGGAAAGTCTGAGATGATCTCTTTGTTTCCGTTTATTGGATTTCAGTAATGTTTTCCAAAATCACTTTGCTGTTATGAAGTTTTCATAATGTTTACATGAGCGTGTTGAGAACTTCGTGTGGGTTCTTGCCTAGTAATTTATTAAAAACATACTTTTTGAAGCTGATTAGTGATTAGTTGAAAGTTGATTATATTCAAGATACATTGACATAATATGCCAAGCCGAGTCGAATGCAATTTAAAAAAATCTACTTCCTCTAAATAAGATAAATCGCTGCTGTTAAAAAATGCATGAAGAAGATTGGAGATTGAAAGCAATTACTTATGTGCATCCATGTACATGTTTTAAATATTATTTCTTCTTTGCAGCTGTTGTTCGATAAGACTCTTTTTTTTTATCTTTTAAAATAAAATATAGATGTTGAACAAAATTTCACACGTTCTTGATGGCGGTTGTGCACAGCTTTGAAACAGGTAGTTTTAAAGACAAACTTTCCTTAAAAGCCTTGCACTTATGCATAAATTTAATCATAAGCCGTAATTACTGAAAACTTATTGAAAAGAAAGGGAAGGAGGAAGGAAAACATTTCAAAACAAAACATAATAAAATATTTTTGAGAGTAATTTTTTTCACTATTCATTGAGATTTACTTTGTTTTTTAATCATGATTTGTTTGATATTTTCTGTGCTCTAAATTAATAATAATTTTACAAATAGGTATCTAAAAATTTATTCAGTTAAATTTAAAACCAGAAATTAAATCTTAGTTTTTTCCTACAAACTAAAAACCGACTTCAGATTGTGAAAGGGTTTCTAATGTATGTAAATCCAAAAAATCCATATTTCTTCAGTGGAGTCAGTTCGAAATTTACGGGGTGTTAAATACGCAAAGTATTGAAACATGCTGGGAGGAAGGGTAGTCATTAATTCTTGCATAGAGAGGCAATTGAAGATTTTAAAATTCGCTGCACCATGAGACGACATTTCATTGTATTCCAGTTTCAGCTGTCCTTTGTATATTATGGTAATATACTGCACTTTACCATCGCTCCTTTCAGCATTCCAGTTGTTTCGGGATTCTTTCTTTCGCTCTTTTTTGTGATTGAGTTACAATTTTGCCATTACAGTGACAAAAAATGAAATTTTGTTTGACAGTAATGATATAAGCAGTTAAATTTTACGAAAAAAAAATCTGAAATTCTTGCAGATTTTACTTTTACGCACTCGGCTGGAAGAATTTCAGTTTTTTTTTTAGCTATTCAATCAATATATATCAATATATATATGCACTGTATTTAATTTGCAGATACATAATGATTTTGTTAAAATTTTACAATAACTTGTTTAAAGTTTTGTGCATATTTGCTTACTAATCGTAACAGTTACATTTAAATCACTGTTGTGCTCTTCGTGCGTAGATAAAGTAAAAGTTTAACACTGCATCATTAATCTTAAAGCTCTTTACTATTGTAGCTCTTGTTTTTTAAGAAAGTTGTAAAATTTGACGAATTTTCAAGGAGCGAAATTTAGAAAGTATGGTTCTTTTTATGAATAAAAAAATTAACCTTCGTATTACCGTTTTGCTGCTGTGTTATACACAAATATGTTATGGGAATATGTAATTAAAACCCTCTGGCTGTCAAGCCCTGTTTAACGGCTCTCCGTACAATTACTGAACCGCACCGAAAGCAAGAAACAATTCTTCCCCTTCCTACCGGAAGATGACGCTTTCATGGTTGCTGGAATATACCTATTAGGGGACGCACGTGCACCTCAAAGGACATTCTTGATATGTTTGAACAAGCAAGTATAAAGTAAAAGCTACATAGGCCATTCTGTTCTCTTGGCTGTTCCAACAGCGACGAGCTGTCACGAATTCCCAATGTTCGACATTGGACGATTCACCCCTCTTCCTTCAAGCTGACTGCCTGGAAGTAGTTTAAGCTTGATGAAATCGCCATCTCCGAAGCGAAGAAATACCGGTACAACGGGATCGGGACGCTGTGGCAGTCCGCAGCTCTTCCTTATTCCCCGTAACTTTTGTCTTAGCCAAAAAAGGGATGGCCTACCTTATGTTTAATTTACACCTCTAAGGTTTGAGCAGTTCAGAGCTGTCATAATAAAAAAAAGCCTCAAGCAGATGACGATTATTCCAAGACAGCATTCGTAAAAAGGGAGGTAGCATTCTTTAAATATCTAACGAGGAGATTTTAGATGAAAGCTCTACCGACCATTCTCCGGCAAGTACAAAGTGCGGGGCACAGGGTTACGTGGTCTTTCCCTAGGCAATCTAAGTTTGCAAGTACAGACTGACGCAGCAAAGACTAAGCACAGACTGATTTATTTCAAAAGAAGTCAGTCTTCTACAGCGCAAACTCGTGGCCCTGCGATAAAAAAGGGGGAAAAATATTTTGTTCTTCCTTCTCACCCAAAAACAAGAATTTTTTTTTCTCGAATCGCCACTGCTAGTGACAATCACAGACTTATTTAACGTTAAATTTATATAAAACAAACAGGAATACATATTTAAACATGAATTCACCTGTAAATAAAGAAACAGTGTATCGCTAAAAATTACGTATATTCAAGAGTGATGTATGCTACTCTATTGAAGCGAGCAATCGGTCTTCCTCTACCAAAGACAAATCTACACGACATTGGATGTCCATTTGTATTTCGATTTAAATACACTTGAAAGGTATCTGCTTCGTCTAGAAAACAGCAGTGGCTGCTGACAAAATTAAATAGAGACTGTTTGAGCTTGAAAGTAATAACATTTTCTTTCTTTCTTTTTTTTGTTGTAAGCGATTTTGAATGACATAGTAAGAAAAGGAATTTTAGAAATTTAATTAGAAAACTTTTGCGACCATAAATAAAAACTTGGTGCGTGTTTATTTACATAGTGTTTAAAGTCGTACGGGTAACTGTTGACTAAATTTCCTTGTACCGTCATCCACTTAATCTGCAGTTATCTTCACCACAGGTGCTTCGTTGTAAGAGTGAATGAAACCTATCTCATTGAGAGTGGCGTCCTTCAGGTATCGATTTTGGGGCACTCTCTTTCAACTTATACATCAATGACATTCCCCGTTTACACAATACCTCAATCGCTCTTTTTGCAGATGATTTCGCAATTATCGGTCATGCTCATCATACCCGCACACTGCCCCAAAACACGCAACACCAGATTCACCAAATTGTCGACCGGATGAGATGATGGAGAATAAAACTTTATGCCTCAAAATGTCAGACCCTCAGCTTCACACATCGAAGCCCCACCTCTCGCTTCCATGTGCTCGACACCCCTATCGACTGGAGTTCCAGTATTGTCTATCTCGGCGTCAGAATTGATAAATCTCTATCCTGGCATCAACATATTTGTCCGACCCACTGCCACTTATGCTGCCCGTGTCTGGGGATACTCCTCGAAGTCCAACGTTGACAAACTCGAATCCAAGAAGAGCGCCATCCTACGTAAAATCCGCAATGTCACCACTTCGTGTCAAGCACAAACATTCGAAACGACCTAAATGTATGAAAGATGCGAAAGATGCACCTCTATGACATCACGTCCAATTTTTATAACAACTTACACAATCTGGCAAACGAGATCATGGCAGAAATCCCGGACTGTGACCACATGGGCCCAACTCACAAGAAGCGACCCAGGACTGCCTTGGCTACCCAGGACCCAAACTCCGTCGGATAGTCGAGCAACCCTTTCGTTGAAGTCCGCTTGTCGAGCGGAGGGGTCGACACGCATATCTGATGACACCCACCTTTCATCTTAGCATGCACTCTTTTTCAATCAATTAACTGACTTGAGTGATCTTTTTTTGCCGAAACTTAGGGGCGTTCTACTACACGATACCAAATGACAACGCTCACATTACACACTGGGAGCACTTCACGCTGGTGCTCCCAGAATTTCCCTCAATGAGTCAGTCAGTACGGGTAGCTGAATGCATGAAATATGCTTGTCTGAGCTTTAGAGTCGAATTGAACTCATGGATTGCTTTTCATATTGTTCCTGGGCGGATCGTAGGATTTCGAGTAATTTTTTTTCGAGATTTCTGCTATTTCAAAATTTCGCCACATTTTTGTAAACATCATTATTTGCTTTTTCAGTTGCATATTTAGCATTAAGTTTCTTAAAAATTTTATTTACATGAAGGTGTTTAGAATTTTGTGTGTGTTTTCCCCTAGTAATTTGATTAAAAATCGTTTCAAGCCATTTATTATTTAGATGAATGTTTATAGTTTATACAAACTACATTGATATAAATTGTCGAATCGAGCTAAATTCAAATGAAACAAATCTGTTTCTTCTAAAAAACATCAGTCACTGCCGTTTAGAAATACATGAAGAAGACATGATTGAACATAATCACTAAAGCGCAGCCATGTATATATTTTAAAATGTATTGCTCGTTTGTGGCTCTTTGGAAGGATGTTTTTAATGCATTAGAAACAAATTTTCTTGTTCAACTTGCGAATCACAAAGTTTCACAGTTCTTATTCGTGGTGTCGTCCGAACACACCTTTGAAATATGGAGTTTTAAAGAAGAGGATTTGTATAAGCGTTGCACTTATGTATAAATTTTAATAACAACATGCATTAGCTTAAAAATATTGAAATAGAGATAAAAGAGGAAGATCAATATTTTGAAATCTCTCTATTCTAAAAAAAGTAAAGGCTGCTGGCGCTGTCAAAGCTTGTTGGCCTATCTCCTCCTAAACCGTGGGGATTTGAGTTTCGTCTAAGGTGCCCACAGATTCGAAAAATTCCGAGGAACCTGTTAAGCTGACTTAAATTTCGAAGACTTAATTTTAGAGATCATTATTAACTATACATATACGCAAGTCGCCAAATAATGAAAAATTGCCGTGTGTGGCAAATATGCAAGGTGTCCAATAGGCTCTACATAATTAAAAATACAACTCAAACAGATGTTCTGATTTTATTACGCTTTAACTCCTAATTAATATAACTTTTGAATGGCACCATTAATATCATTGTGTTTCTGAGGAGTGCAAATAATTTTTCCAGCGATTATACGCGGAGTCCGCACTCCAGGTGGAGTATAGCTGCAGACCCGTAGAACACCGATTACTAATAACAAAATATCTACCATGATATGAGGGAGTGGTCTACTATAGTGTCAAGTTTAAATTTTTATGTACCAATGAACATGCAAGAACCAAGCGACGTGTAGCTCAATAACATTCCATCTGATCCAATCTTTGGGATTTGTTTGTTTATATTCTGTCTTTTTTACAAATAAGCCTTATTAGGGGCGGAATGCCTCCTACGAAAAGCGAGCGTAGCGAGTCTAGGGGCCTTGGCCCCTAGTATAATAAAAACAGGTAAAATCTATTGTAGAATAGATTTTTTTCATTGTTATTGAGATATTCATTGGATTTTAATATAGAGTAATACGGTTTTTGCGCGCTCTAAATTAAAATGAATAACATTTTAACAAATGTGCTTAAAAAAAATATTTAGTAAAATTTAACTACCAGAAATTAAAAATAATTATTTACCAATTATAAAAAGCCGTTTCAAGAGAAGGCTGTTTACTTGGCTTTCCATCTCAGTGATCAAGATTCCTTGATTTCATTTATTGAGTCAATTTGAAATGAAAGTGAAATCGCCAGCTCAGCTGTTATTACGTTCCGTCCGTGGATTGAAACTTGATGCACGATAGGCTCTGTGACTTGAACAAACTGTTAACTTCTAGAAGCAAAGAAATTACATAGCAGCTTCTTTTAACAGAAAAATACACATACAAGCGCATCAAATTCGATTATATATGCAAAGTGGTCAGAATGGATACACCACTACTCTGAGCTCTTTATGTAAGGAACTGCTCAGCGTAAATTCTCTATAAGGCGCGTATGAGTTAACATTTTGAACCAATTTTCGATGAGAGACCTGGCATCTAAAATCAGCAACCCCAGCCCAGAGGTACCGTACGAGCATGGATGACATGCAAGCCCCCGAACGTATTTTACGTGCACCAGCGCTCATTAGCGTAGACGGTCCTACACACCACGTCCTAGATATAGAAAGCCTGAGAACAGAAACTTTTCTGTCATCAGTGGGTCCACTAAAATAACGTCATCACACATTTATTTTCACAAAGTAAAACTATTGAAAGTTTGTGGTGAATTTACTATTGCATAAAGCTTTTTAATGATTTAAAATAGAAAATTTAATTTTACAACAAACAGGAAATTTTAACTATCGCTAATTATAGAATATGATATAGAAATAGATCATAATAAATATTTTTTTATCAGAAAGGTAGTTTAATTTTTATCTTCAAATATTTTCTAAAATTGTATCAACCACCAGAAATTGTAAATAGTGTTACTTTATGAATTAAACACTGTGATGACGTCATCTTAGAAGACCTAGTGATAATGTGAAAGCTTCTGTTCTCAGGCCTTCTATATCTAGGAGGTGGTGTCCCACAGCAGTAAAGCGGAGAGACGCATTCGCCCTTCCATGTACTGGCCAAGCCTGTGCTGCTTCTCTTTCCCTGTTCTTACGCGAACGGAACTTTATGACTATGCCACTGAGCGGAGACTATTGAAGAAATGGATTATGTAAGGGGGAATACAAATAGAAATGCTTACTGAAACCGCGATAGATGTCACGCACGCACATTCAAAAAATGCTATGAGGAATTTTTGTTTTTGAATTTCTAATTCTACAAATAGTTCATTTCAGAGTCTTTTGATAAATTACATATATTTTCTAACTTTTGATTACTATCAAAAGTTTTGATAGTCATCAAGAAGAGAACGTGGCTTTATGCGATTTGATCAGAAAAACCATTTAAAGCTACATGTTTTTTTTTTTTTTTTTTTTTTTTAATACTGAGGGCCAAGGCCCCTAGACTCGCTACGCTCGTTTTTTCCTATGAGGCATTCGGGCCCGTAATAAGGCTTATTTGTAAAAAAGACATAATTTCAACAAACAAATCCCAATGGATGGATCAGATAGAATTTTACCGAGCTACTTATTGCTTGGTTCTTGCATGCTGCTTGGAGCATAAAAATTTAAACTTCTGACTATTTTTAACTATGTGGAACATATGGAACACCTTGCGTCTTAACCAATTATGGCGAGAATTTTCATATTTTGGCGACTTGCGTATATGTATAGTTAATATTTAGCTTTAAGAAAACAGTACTTCATATATTTTCATTGATAAAAACTACGTAACAGATAACCACCAACGGCGACTTTTCATTATTTGGTGATTTACACATGTCACAACCTATAATTACTGCTCATGTAAGGTTCACGGAAAACCGTTATCCATATTTTCATATACATAATCCCTTGCAGATTGGCGTATTTATCACCTCGAATTATATCATCTCGCAGCGCATGCAAATATCGAAAATGTACTATAACTGACATAATGTCATAATTAACGCTACCAAATATTTCTACTGGTAGCAAATACTCCAGCTGGACCGAACCGGCTTTAAAATAATCTGCATTTTAATTATTTTTTATTTTCAAGATATTCGGTTCTAACATTTTTGAATTGCGGTTTAGATTCACCCTGCTTTGAAAGATACCATTTTGGCAGATCGTATCTAATGCCAAAATGGCGCTTTTAAATTCAGTTACAATTAGTTATTCTGCTTTGAAAAGACGAATAATCGCTAATTCTAAACTCCTGTTGTCTAAGAGAACTTAATATTTGAAATTGTCAACTTTGTGTAACACACATTGAGTTATTTATTTCATATACTTTTTAATTTGGCGTGAAATGGGTGTAATTCTACGTCATGTTTGTGAATTTCACGCGATTCTACGTACTTGAAAATGCATTGTTTCAAAGTAATGAATGGTTTTACGCCAAATCTGGAAACCATTATGGTTTATTTTTTCAGTTTTTTATTAATATCATCTAAAATAATTCGATTTTCGAAATTTAAGTCAGCTTATCAGGTTCCTCGGAATTTTCCGATTCCGTGGACACGTTTCTCGAAATTCAAATCCCCACGGTTTAGGAGAAGATAGCCCAACAAGCTCTTGACAGCGTCGACAGCGGTCTTTACATTTTTTTTTTTTTTTAATAGAGAGATACAAGTCCCCTTATCGTGAAATCTTCTGTATAAAACATTTTCGAGTTTAGTAAAAAAGTTGCGTTTAAAATTACATTTTCTAGACGAAATTCAAATATATTTAGCTGAAAGAAATGAGTGTCGGTTTTCCGCAAGTAATGTGATTAAAATAAGTAACAAGCCATTTATTAATTTGTTGAATGTTTATAGTATGTCCAAACTACATTTATATAAATTGTCGAGTCGAGTTACACTTATGCGTGTGTACGTTACACTTATGCGTGACACTTATGCATAAATTTTAATAAGAAGAAGCATTAGCTGGAAATTATGGGAATGGAGGTGAAGGAGGAAGATCAATATTTTAAAATGCAATAAAAAGAAGTTAAACTATATTGGAGAATACGATTTTTTCATAAGTATATACGTATACTTTGGTTTTTAATAAAGGATAATAAGCTTTTTGCGTGATCTAATTTAAAACAATAAAATTTTGACAAATTTATTTCTAAAAATTTAATTAGTAAAATTTAACAACCAGAAATTTTAAATAATCATTTACCAAATAAAAAAGACGTTTCAAAAAACACTGGATTTGAAGATATTACTTGCCTCTTAAATCATGGTTCCCTGATTTCATTAATTGAGTCAGGCTGAAATGAAAATGAAATCACCAGCTCAGCTGTTATTCCGTTACGTCCGTGGATTAAAAGTTGATGCACTATAGGTTTTTTCTTTTTTGAACAATGTATTAACTTCCAGAAATGAAAGAAATTACTTAGCAGCTTCTTTGAACAGAGAAAGCTACACGTAAAGCACATCAAATTCGATTTATACATACAAAGTCGTCGGAATCGAAACACCACTAGTCTGAGCTCTGATATATATGAAATTACTCAGCCTAAATGCTCTATCAGGCCCCTATCAGTTAAACTTTTGAACCAATTTTCGATGAGAGACCTGACATCTGAAATCAGCAACCCCAGAGGTATCCTACGAGCATGGAGGATATGCAAGCCACGAACGCATTTTACGTGCACCGTTATAGCGTGAACTTCTTTACATCGTGTTCTGTTATAAAGTGAGTTGACTATATAATAATGATTGTATATGGACATAGTGAGAAGAGATAGTCCGAAACTTATATAAATAGAAATCGAGAAAACTGACTTCTAGGTAATTAACTAAAAATGCTTAACTACCAGAAAAAGAAAAAAAAACTTTTGTTTTGAAGAAAGGAAAGCTTTCAGGAAGCAAAGTGCTGCTGAAAATCTGCTTATGCAGTCAAGTTACCTTGACTCGGAGTGCGAAGTCGGGGATTCGAATCTTGAATCAATAAAACAACTAACGAAATTTTCCCTCTCTCTGCGCCGAAAGCCGTACTACTTAAACACCCTTCACCCATTCATCGGGTTTCTTCTCCGCTGAGTTCTCGGGCAGCTAGCATCTCTCTCTCCTTGCTCAAGTAAAACTAGTGTTTAAACTGCCCGAAATGAAAATACAGGGGAGCTTCGTATGACCCCCGGGGCCTGTAAGATTACAAGGTTAAGTTTGGTGTCAAAGTATTCGAAATTTTAAGTATCGATGGGTGTGAACGTCTAGGGGGGATCGAGAATCAATAAAAACGCGCTCCGATGGATAGTTTCCGAGATATACGTTAATTAATTATGGTAATTAGACTAATTAACCATGATTGAGGCTTAAAAGGACTGCAAACATGTAGAAATTGGCCCTGGGATGGTTTCCAGACTTTCGAGATGCCGCCGGAGGAGGCTAGTGTTTAAAATGCCCAAATTGAAAATATAGGGGAGCTTCGTATGACCCCCTGGGCCTGTAAGATTAAAAGGTTAAGTTTGGTGTCAAAGCATTCGAAATTTTAAGTATCGGTGGGGTGTTGAGTCTAGGGGGGGGTCGAGAATCAATAAAAACACCCTCCAGTGGATAGGTTCCGAGATATACGTTAATTAATTATGGTAATTAGACTAATAAACCATGGAGCTGTTTTTTCCGCGATCCGGCATCGTCATCAACGGAGAGAAAGCAGTAGCAAAAGCATCACAAGCTGGTATTGATCTCAGGATTTTCTTATCGCCGGCCTCAGAGGCGTAGCCAAGGGGGGGGTTAGGGTGGTCATAACCCCCATGAGGAATTTTTTGCCATACAAAATGTATATTCTTCACTACATTATCACACATACGTATACATATATATGAGTTGCAGTAGTCATAACCCCCCCATGAAAAATTTCTGGCTACGCCCCTGGCCGGCCTGTATTTTTGACCTTTATCGATTTCGAGATTTCACTGAAATGAAAATGCGACTATCGGATATTTGATGTTGAAATAAAACCGATATGTTAATATTTATCGATTTTTGGCCCGGTCCTACTGAGGGGCTGCTGCCCCCCCCCAAAAAAATGGGACCCTTTACTTAGCTTACAATTGAACTTTATCTTTAAATTTGATACCCAACCCAACCCGAAATAAAATCCTGGCTACGCCACTGTCAATAACACTAACTACTCCACTGCTTTAGACCCTATTTTGTATTTCTCTAAATTACGAAAGAAAATAAAATCATTCCCCTTAAACGACAAACGAGGTAAAAAAAAATCTTAAACGAAATCTGCAGCAATAAAGCGAAATGTTATTTTGCTTACTACAAAGTCCTTTTGTAAGAGCCCTTAATACCGCCCCTGTATCCTTCATTAAAAGTGACAAGCACAATCCTAACTTTATTTCATTCTATTTCCCTTCACATGAAAACCCGCCACCATGTAAACTTAACGTTCCGCTTTTTTTTTTTTTTTTTTGAGGGTGGGGGCAGGGGGACATATTGAAGTTAAAAGTAGAAAAGGGATGTTTCATTAAATTTTAAACAAATATTAAACCAGCCAGAGAAGTTGGAAGGAGGGAGTCCCCTCAAGGGAAAAAGGTTTAAACAACTTTGAGACACCCCCCGCTCTTCCACGAGCATCGGCGTAAATTGGTATGTAATATTTGGATGGGGTGACAAAATGTTTCCGATTGTAGAAAATATCATTATTATAAATAGCTCTGATACTTGAATTTTCTGAATTTTTTTTTCGAGGGGGGGGGGGAAATTGACCCCTCTTGCCCTTAGGAAGTAACGCCTATGCCCCCCGCCAAAAGCAAACGATGTTCGACTCACTCCACACCCACAGACAGATAAAACTTTAAATCCGACCACCAACAAAGAAATGAAACACCAAAGATTCGAAAAAAAAACTTCAATTAAATGAAACATCCTTTCAACTCTTTTCGACTGCTTTCGACTCTGAGTTTCGACAAAACTAACGAATCTCAACGATCGTATACAATCACCGAAACAGAGCGAAACACTGAATCAGTAAAGATTCGTTGCTGCACCAACTTAGTGACCAACTCACCCACACCCACTCATTTGCTGTTTCAAATCATCTATCGACTCAGAGTCGTAAAGAGTCGAAAAGAGTTGAAAGAGTAAGGGAAAATCTCTGGGAACGGCAAAGGGAAAATAAGTTTTCCTTCCCTTCGCACTTGGAATGTATTTCCCCACACTTGAAGGCTTGAGATTCGAATCAAAGACAGTGAGTGTAAAGACTGAGCCACTCAGTACCAAGATTCGAATCACTGATTCGACTCTCGAATCATTGGCCATCTCTATATTGCTGCAAATTTTGAAAATTACTGCTGCATGAAACCGGCAGGATCCAGAAGAGAAGTAGTCTCTAAATCCTGCATTGCCGTTATATACATGAATATAGGATTATAATTTAAGTATGTTATGAAACAGATACAGTAAAATCTTCCTCTAATATAGCACTGTAAGTCGTAATCACTAAGTTTACGCTGTCAACGCTCCTTACATAGGTCCTAACTACAATGACGCTACAGAACCCTATTACTGCTTGTTTTCCAACTCGTACTGAACTGTGCGTTTTTTTTTTTTTTTTTTTTTTCTTTTATATAAAAGAAATGTTCTTAAAGTTTCTGGTGCTTTATTTACGCACAACAATGATTGAATTATAAAAAGTGTTACGAATTTCTGGGTTGTTTTCTCCTTTCAAGTGTTAAATACAATCTGAAATTTGTTTTCTAAGCGTCAAATAATTAAAATTTGCATTTTGTTGCATTAAAATGGGCTTAAAGCGTGAGAGAGGGAGTTTTGGGTTTCTGCGTTGCTTAACAAAGGGTGTTCTCGAATTCGAAAATTGGGGCTAGAACGTATAGCCGATTATTTGTGAGAAGTTATTTTTGGAGCCAAATTTGGCGATATTTTGCCAAAAAGTACTCAAGCTTGTCGATATTTCGGATATTTTGCGCGATATTACTAAGGGGCCTTTAATGTTTGTTTACCTTCATTAGTATAACTCAATAGTCTATTATTACCCAATTAATTTCCTATGACGTAATCAAAATTCGCGATTTATTGGGATTTTTCTTTAATAGAGTCAGCGAGAGACTGCTGGATATTTCGACCTCCTTACATAAGGAGGAGCACAACATATTTTTCCTTGCTAGCCATTAGCTGGCATTCCTTCAAACCCTACACTTCCCATTTGCTGTATCAGGGGTAAAGGTCATTCACCCCTGATACTCTAAAACGGTTTCAAGATAAAGACCCAGAGCCAGTCTGTCGTTTGTCCGCTACCGCGCAAGCAGAGAAACCTGAGCTCTGCTTTGAAGCTGAGCGTAATTAATTTAAGTGCTTTTTGGAAGTTGTCTTTTGCTTGTTTTCAGAAGCTTGTTTTTGAATGCTGTGTGTGAATATTTCATTGCTTTATGCTGATGAATAAATGTCAATTTTCCCGAGTATTTCCTGTGAATTTTAGACTGTGGGAATGTTTTATTTTGTGTGTGAAATACAGAATCTGTGAAAGCTTCTCTACTTAGTGGAATGTTATAAGCGAGTTACTGGCTACTAGTGCTTGTGAATTTTGTACCGCAGGCTGTTCGACAAAATTCTAGAAGCAATACAATTTGTGTTTGATCCGAACAAGTGGACAATTTACCAGAACTTTCTACGTACACTGAACTTTTAATGGACGAACCTGAGAATTAAGCAGTTTTCCGAGATAATATGTATCAAGAACACGGATGATAATGAATTATTTCACACCAGGAATATATTTTATCTATCTTTATGTTAAAATACTTTCTAATAATTAGTGTCCACAATAGAAATTCTATAGATCTTAAAATTAAAACTTGAATATGGAAACCGGATAAAAACGTCAAGGCTTGGTGGCATGCAATCCTTGGGTTGCTATTAGTTAGGGGATGTTTCTGTTGTGTGCATGCATGCACTGGAAGTAGATTGCATCATGATTCGTCACATTTACAGATTGAAAGAGAGCAGGAGTATTTTACTTTGAGAGTGTTACGTAATTTTGCCCGTTTCGATGATCGTTCTATATTCAAATCCGTGACAGTGATCCAGGCAAAACTAGTACAATTGTACTGAAAATCCTGTACGGAAAGCTGTCGTATGTTTCAATTGTTTCCTTGTGTTAAGTTGTTTGTGTTAGTTATACACACGGGCTATATACCTATGGGAGGAGGAGACACCCACTAGGCTGTCCGCCCACGCAACTGTTCAGTCTTTAAGGGAAAGACAACCAAGCGTTAAGGCATTTATATGAATTAAATATTCTTACCTACTTGCTACGCAGAGTATAATTTTAATGCGTTTTATCACAAACCTAATATTTTTATGAATGTTCTTTTAAAATAAATATTAAATATTCACCATTGTCAACAAAATATAACTGTTATGTCAAACCTACACGTAACCGTCAAGAAATATTTTGCTCCTTTTCTAATTTTAGAATATTTAGAAAATTTAGACAAATTAAGTTGCAGAGGGGACTAAAAACGCGTTGCATAAAGAACGGATTACCATGAAATTCACGGTTGGGAACTTGCCATTGATCGAAGAAATTTGAGACATTAGTGCTTTTAAGTGTGCATTTCTTTAACAGACAACAGAAGAATGCTATTTAATTAAAATTTTTATTGAATTTATTCATTAAATACTCCTTTTCATTAATTTTGTCATCTATTTACATAAATCAAATGAGAAAAGGGATGACTTTAATATATATATATATATTAAAATATTTTAAAAACTCCCTTTAAACATTAATAAATTTGGCTGTTTTTTTTCCTAAAAAAAGCTGAAGATTAAAACGGAAGAAATATAAAATTAAGAAATTCCGCGGTAGAGTGTTACAATGTACACTTTTGCTACATCATCTGTCATTTAAAAAAAAAATGTTTAAGAAATTAGCCTGAAAAAAAGAATAAAGCGGAAACAGATATGTAATACCTGTTAAGTTTCTCAAAATAAATCCAAGTGGCTGTCGATTTTCCATACGAACTTTAAAGGATTTCATTTCACTTTCACTTTACTTGAAAACTCACTCTGCCCAATCATTCGTCTCTGAAGCCGAAAGAAAAATCTATAGCCGAGAATGTTAATAGACAAAGCTTTTGAAAGGCTTACCTGCTGTTCCTTGCTAACATTGCTTGTAAGAAGATTTCATTGTATGCACTATATGCAGAATGACATCTGCTCAAGAAAAGTTATGGGAGAGTTTATTCAATTCCTATTATTAGTTTACACTCTCCCTATATATATCTTGTACAAATTTTCAATTGTTAATAAAATACTTTTTTATTCATCCATTCAAGTACAAATACATTTTTTTTAAACTTGTAGTGGATGACATTGCTAATACACTTTTGGTCCCAATCGACTGGATAATTTGTCTGCAGGACCGCCAAAGAGATTCTAAATACATTACGCTCTATGGGGCGAAATTCATTAAACTCTCATATTTTAAAAAAAATATTAGACATAGAAGTTGAAACTCTGTATTCAGGATTGCTGTAACATTTAGATTTACACCCGCCATATCGGTCCCATTCGACTGGATAGTCTATCTACAGGGCCGCCCAAAAGATTTCAATAAATTACGCTCTATGGGCAGAAATTCATTAAAGCGTATTTTAGAGGAATTAGGCTACTTCAAACGACTCAGAAGTGGTATATGCTGTTAAGGGTTATAAAATGAATTTTTCCATCCATTTTTGGTTGAAGACAGTGTCTTTGTCATTTATAGTGCTGCTACAGGAACACTTTAAAGATTTCCAATACATTACGGTCAATGGCAATACTAGGGACATTCATCCTTTTCAAGCACAATGCCGTTCTGCCATACATTTAGGTAATGGTCCGACAACGGTCACGCGTCTGTCTCAAGAATTACGCCAAAAGTCTACAAGCTTGGCGACTTTTATTTTACGTGTGTATGTATATAACTCTCATATCTGAAAAACTATTAATCGTAGAATGTTGAAATTTCATATATAAGATTGTTATAACATCTAGTTGTGGATCGCGATTTTTGGTTCCATTTTACTTGAGAGTTTATTAACAGGACCAACGAAAGGAATTTCAATACATCAATGTCTATGGACTCTTTATTATATTACATGTGTAGTTAGTCATTGTTTTGTCCATGCCAAAAATCTTGCCATTTGTCATCGACCTTGGTGAGGTTTTTTTCATAATATCGCAAAATTTAGCGATAGTCAGTCATTTGGTCCATGCCCAAAATTCCGCCATTTGCCATCGTGCTTGGCGAGATTTGACCAAATATCGCCAGACATGGAGATACACAGATATTGTTTGGTTCATGCCCAAAATCTCGCCATTTGCCGTCAACTTGGCGAGATTTGCCGAAATGTCGCTGACGTTCGAAAAATCGACGAAAATAATTTCGTATTTCGCATAACTCTAAAACTTTTAACTGTAGAATGTTGAAATTTTGTATTAAGAACTATTGCAAAATCTAACTGTGCATTTCTTTTTTGCTTGCAATCCGCTTGGTAATTTATACAGGTTCATGGATACATTCAATTCATTGAAAGTCTGCGGTCAATCATTACTTTGGCTATCCCCAAAATCTCGTAAACTATCTCAAGCTTGAGGGCTATTAGTGAAATATCGCCGAATTAAGTGTCAGAAGCAAATCTTTCAAATAGAACAGAGCTTAGCGATATCGGGATATTTTTATAGAAATCGCTAAACCTTAGTATTACTGCAACATTTTATCTCTCAGCAAATAGGTTTAGATGAAGTGGCCCGAAAACATTTTTGATTTAATAGACGCTCAAGGAAGTCATGTGCTGTCCACATCAGATTTTTTTCATGATTATTGTGTTAATTTTTTAAGCTGCATATTTAGGTTTAAATTCGTTAAGAATTTTATTAGATGGGCTGTGCATAGAATTTTGTGTGTGTTTCTGTGGATTAAATTTCATCAAAAAGAAGCTTTTGAAAAAATTTATTGATAGAGTCACGTTTAAGGTAAAATCAAGATGCGTTAACCTGGACTGTCAAGTCGAGTTAAAGGCACTTAAACGGTATCTGCTTTCTCTAGAAAACCGCAGTGGGTGTTGACAAAATTACATAGAGGCTGTTGGAGCTTGAAAGTAATAACGTTTTCTTTGTTTCTTTTTTTTTTGTTGTTGTTGTTGTTCTAGGCGATTATTAATAACGAATTCAGAAAAGGAATTTTAGAAATTTAATTAGACAACTTTTACTACCAGAAATAAAAAATATGATTTTTATTAAATAAAATAATGTTAAGGCCGTGCGAGTAGCCGTACGAATGAAATTTAAACTAGACTGGGGATTTTGAGTCGAATTGAACTCATGGATTGCGTTTCAGACTTTTGCTGGGCGCTCTAGATGTGCGATCGTCTGATTTCTTTTTTACGAAAGTTCTACTAATTTAAAATTTCGTTACATTTTTTTTCCATCATCATTATTTGCTTTTTCAAATGCATATTTAGCATTAAGTTTCTTAAAAATTTTATCTACATGAGTTGCATGAGGGTGTTTAGAATTTTGTGTAGGTTTTCACCAAGTAATTTTATTAAAAAGTTTCAAGCCATTTATTAATTAGTTGAATGTTTATAGTATATTTATTCTACATTGCTATAAATTGTCAAGTGTAGCTGAATTCAGATGAAACAAATCTGATTATTCTAAAAAATAACATTCGTTGCCGTTAATAAAAACACCAAGAAGACATGACTGAACGTAATCACAAAAGCGCAGCCATGCATATATTTTAAAAGGTATTTCCTGTTTGTGTCTCTTTGTAATGACTTTTAAAGCATTAGAAACAAATTTTCTTGTCCAACATGCCATCCACAAAAGTCTCACAATTCTGATTTCTGGTGTCGTTGGTACCCTACTCACGGGCAGGCTACGTGGCCGGTGGTAGCCCGAGCAAAATTTCTAGTAGGGTACAAACTTTAGAAATAAGGAGTTTTAAAGACGAGCATTTGTACGTTACACTTATGCGTGATACTTATGAATAAATTTTAACAAGAAGATCCATTAGCTGGAAAATATTGAAATGGAGGTGAAGGAGGAAGATCAATAGTATAAAATGTAATAAAAAAACAGGTAAAATATATTGGAGAATAAGATTTTTTCATTAGTATTGAGATATACTTTGGATTTTAATAAAGAAAAATAAGCTTTTTGCGCGTTGTAATTTAAAATGAATAACATTTTAATAAATGTGTTTCTAAAAATTTAATTAGTAAAATTTAACAACCAGAAATTAGATATAATTATTTACAAAATATAAAAGCAGTTTCAAGAAACGAACAAATTCCATCCAATCCTCCTCCAAACATCAAGATACCCTGATTTCATTACTTGAGTCAGGTTGAAATGGAAGTGAATTCGCCAACTCAAGGGTTATTTCGTTCCATCTGTGGATTAAAGCTTCAGCACGTTAAGCTTTATTTTTTGAACAATCTATTAACTTCTAGAAAGGAAAGAAATTACATAGCAGCTTCTTTGAACAGAGAACTACACGTACAGGCACATGAAATTTTATTATACGTGCAAAGTCGTCAGAATGAAACACCACTACTCTTTATACATGGAACTGCTCAGCGTAAATGCTCTATTAGGCCCCTATGAGTTAACCTTTTGAACCAATTTTCGATGAGAGACCTCGCATCTGAAATCAGCAACCCTAGAGGTATCATACGAGCATGGAGGACATGCGAGCCCCCGAACGTATTTTACGTGCACCAGCGCCCATTAGCGTACACGGTCCCACAGCAGGAAAGCGGAGAGAGGCGTTCGCCCTTCCATGTACTGGGCAAGCCTGTTCTGCTTCTCTTTCCCTGTTCTTAAGTGAACGGAGCTTAATGACTATGCCACTGAACGGAGACTATTGAAGACATGGGGAACGGGATTATGTGGATGAATACAAATAGAAATACTTCCTGAATCCGAGATAGATGTCACGCAAACACATTCAAAAAATGCTATGTGAAATTTTTGTTTTTGAATTTCTAAATCTACAATTAATTTATTTATGAGAGTCTTTTTATAAATTACATATATTTTCTAACTTTTGATTACTATCAAAAGTTTTGATAGTAATCTAGAAGAGAACTTGACTTTATGCGATTTGATCAGAAAAACCATTTAAAGCTACACCTTTTTTTTAAAAAAATACTAGGGGACAAGGCCCCTTGACTCGCTGCGCTCGCTTTTCGTATGAGGCATTCGAGCCCCGAATGAGGCTTATTTGTAAAAAGAGCTTAATTTCAACAAACAAAACCCAATGGTTGGATCTTATAGAATGTTACCGAGCTACACATTGCTTGGTTCTTGCATGCTGCTTGAAACATAAAAGTTTAAACTTCACACTATTTTTAATTTGTGAAACCCATGGAATACCTTGCGTATTAACCAATTATGGCGAGAATTTTAATATTTTGGCGACTTGTGTATATTTATTGTTAATATTTAGCTCTAAGAAAAGAGTACTTCATATGTTTTCTTTTTAAAAACTAAGTAACCGATTGCCACCAACGGCGACTTTTCATTATTTGGCGATTTACACATGCTCACAACCTATAATTACTGCTCATGTAATGTTTCGGAAAACCGTTATCCATATTTTCATATACATAATCCTTTGCCAATTGGCGTATTTATCACCTCGAATTATATCATCTCGCCGCGCTGGCAAATATCCAAAGTGTACTCTAACTGCTATAATGGCATAGTTAACGCTATTAAATATTTCTACTGGTAGCAAATACTCCAGCTGGACCGAACCGGCTTTAAAATAATCTGCAGTTTAATTATTTTTCATTTTCAAGATATTGGGTTCTAACATTTTTGAATTCGCGGTTTAGATTCACCCTGCTTTTAAAGATACCATTTTCGTAGATCGTACCTAATGCCAAAACGGCGCTTTTAAAATCAGTTACAATTAGTTATTCTGTTTTGGAAAAACGAGTAACCGCTAATTCTAAACTCCTGTTGTCTAAGAGAACTTACTATTTGAAAATTGTCAACTTTGTGTAACATACTTTGAGTTATTTATTTCATATACTTTTTAATTTGGCGTGAAATGGGTGGAATCCTACATCATATTTGTCAATTTCACGCGATTCTACGTACTTGGAAATGCTTTGTTTCAAAGTAACGAATGATTTTATGCCAAATCTGGCAACCATTATGTTTTATTTTTTCAGTTTTTTATTAATATCATCTAAAATAATTCGATTTTCTAAATGTAAGTCAGATTATCAGGTTTTCCGGTTTGTTCGACGAAGTTCTGGAAGCAATAAAGTTCCTGGTCCATCCTGACAATATGACTCTTTTCTAGATCTATCTAAACTTACTGGATTTTAGAACGACGAACCTGGGAAAAAAGCAGAGTTTTCTGCAATAATATATATTATTAATACCTAACACACACCGTAGGAATGAAAAAGTAAATTTTAAGAATCAGAGGGCCAAACGGTATGAAATTCAAATAACAAACCATTATATTAATGGAATGGAAATTCTAACTTCTGGGACATTCCTCAGAGGCCATATCCAGAGGATTGTAATAAAAGACAAACAAATAGTAGGATTTCGGTTTTGTGGCATATCAAAAGAGATATTCTTTCCACACACTTAGCACCTATCCTACTATAGAAAAACAAGAAAATAAATGCATAATATATGTATAAATGGTAAGTCTTTCAAAAGAAGTCCAGGTGGCTGTCGATTTTCCGCATGTACTTTATCGGCTTTTATTTCAGTCACTTCATTTAACTTTTATATTTCTCTTTTGACTCTCATGACGGAATATAAATAAATAAATAAAAATACGAGAACGAGAAAAGACAAAACTTATGGGAGGCCTATGGATGGGGCTTACTTGCACTTCTGTTTTAAGAGAGTATGTAAGAGTGATATTCTTTCCCCTAGTACGGTACCTGTTTGGAAGGTTTGTTTTTTTTTTTAATTGGAAGTAATTACTCTGAAATGATTTTTTGAAATTCCTAATACGACCTCAATAGTCTGCTTATGAACTTGTAATGAAATGGTTCTATTATTATTGTTCTATTATTCATGTAAACATAACACATGATTGATATATGATACCGTCAGCTCTATAGCGAAGTTGTTAAAACGGTATAATGAAAAAGGCAGCGTATAGTTACTCATTTCGTGACGAACAAATTAATATGCTGCAATTGTAAGGTAAAATTTAGATATATTCTTTTTTAGGCAAGGAAGCTTACTGATTGATATTTTATAATTTTAGTAATAAATCATTTCACACTAATACTTTTCGTTTCAAGTGGTTTTTTACGAAATAAAAGAACTACAGTGACGAAGTAGTTTATGATGTATTTTACAAATGTGTCAAGGGCACTTAGTAGATTACTGCCCCGGCTGGCTTAAAAAAATTTACGGGTGAACAAAGAACATTCACATTAATCGGTAATGATTTCGCAATAAAATTCCAGGGAACCGAAAGTATAATTCGTTATAATGCGCTTTTGTTAAAACAGTTTAGTTAAAACGGTTTCAGTCGCTTATATTTTAACACTAGTGCTATCAAATTGAAAATGTGCCTTCGTTATAGCGTGGATTTGTTTACACCGTGCTCTGTTATAAGGTGCGTTGACTGTACAATCTTAATTATATAACGATACAGAGTAAAACGAGATAGTCTTCGTACCCTAAATTAATATAAATTGCAATTAAACAAGCTTCTCGGTTTTGTAGCAGGATTTCAGTCTAAGAAACTGCTCTCAGGGAATGTCTTTCTAGAAATTTAATATAAAATTTTTAGAAACCAGAAAAAAATATTTGTTTTTTCTTTTAAGTATTGATTTTTTTTCTATTGCCCCTTAGTGTTTTAGTAAGACCTGTCTATCAAGATATCTTGACTTAGAAAGTAAGCCAGGTGAATAGAGAGAGATAATTCGTGGGGAAGTTTGAAATTTTGCTGCTAGAATAAAACCTATAGGTACGACAGAAAAGCTAGTCGTTAAATCTTGCATCGCGATCCAGCCAAACTTAGTTCAAATGGTATGCGGCCCATCTATACAAATATTACCATGTGTTTTGATTGGTTGGGTGAGTTAGTTAAAGCAAAGTTACAAGCGGAATGCACACTTAAAAGAATTAGCCTCTAGCCCAGTCGTTCGATTACGAAACGGTTTCCGACTTGAACTACTCTTAATGAGAGGAAACCTCGCTTCCAAGCCATTATTCTAAATCCAACTTTCACACATACTATGCTACGCAGAGCATATATTTAGTACATTTTACTACTATTTGCCTATATATTTGCATCAAATTTCCTTTAAAATAAATATTAATTATTCACTATTAGTATTATCAACATAGTATTATGCTAAACTCGCAATGTTTACAACTCAATATATACTATACAATACTGAATAAGCATTACCCTGCTAAAAGTTCTAGAAAAAACTGTGAAACGACTTTAAATATTATTTCTACTTTCAAAGGAAAGATAACCTGCTAGAAACGTCAACGAAATAGTTTTCCTCTTGAAATAGTGGATCGTTATAATTAAACTTCCGGTTATATATACCCCCGATATGTAGTTATAATTAAACAAGGTTCGACAGCTAAAACGGATCAATACTTGATAATCAAACGTGGTCCATAGACTACTCATGAGATGAGTCTAAGAAAATTTAAATTTGGCGGATCATGAAAAACAAATAAGGCAAACTTCTGGATTAAGCTGCACATTTCAAATAGTATTTATATAATTGAACGGATGTTAAACTATGCTTGGCGAAGATCGTAAAAGACTCGTTTTTAGCAAGCGATTTTTATATAGATTTCCGTACCAAAGAAGAATTTTATGGCAGAATGAAGAAAAATATGGCACACTCCTGGATATTGATACCTTTTCCAATTTAATAGAATGCGGAGAAAAAATAGGTACGACGCATGGACTATGATATACTTGTAACACATAGCATCTTAGTGCGTGTTTAATATATGAAAGTGTGTCAGATTTTTATACTTAGCATCGTGTAGGCCAAATTAATGAAGGCATTTACACGAAAACGAAGCTTGTTTCTTGCTTTTATATTGTTGCCGAAAAACTCTCCTAGCTTCTGGGTTCGTCGTATCCAGAAGGTGTAGAAAATTCTAAAAAAAAGTCCACTTGTTAGGATGAACACAATTTTTATTGCTTCTACAGCTTCGACGAACAATCAGCTGTACAAATTTCACAGGCACTAACTGCCCGTAGCTCGTTAATAACAGTCTGCTCAGTACCGAAGCTTTCACAAATGCTGTAATTCTCACACAAAATAAAACACTTCCACAGGTAAAATTCAGTGGAAATATACGAGGGGTACCACTAACAGATTCTCAAGACTCAGCAATGAGTAATTTACACACAACACTTAAAAACGAAGCTTCCTAAACAAGCGCGAAAACATCGCTTTTATCACGCAGTTCACAGAACAAAGCACCGTACTCATCGGAAGCTCGATTCACACTGAACTGGGCCTCTGTCATGCTTGCATTTATAGGTGACGCAGAAGCTACTAGAAGCTTCCAGAAGAATCTATTTCTCGAAGTTTCCACATAAAGCGGGAATTTTGAGTACGTCATACAAGAGAAATATAAGGCTATTATGCATGTTAATGCAGAAAAGCTAACTTTACGAACCCCTTTGGGAAAATCGCGCGAAATGACGAATATGTCGCCAAGATTGGCGACTTTTATCGAAATAACTACAAATTTGGCACCAAAAATAAGTCCCCAAATTGAAGTTACCGAAGGCCCAAGACCAATATTTCCCGATTCTAGAAACTGCTATAGAAATGAATGGGAAAACCGAAACCGCCGTATCTCCGATTCCAGTTGACGGATTTTGATGCAACAAAACGGAAAATGTAACTATTTTCCGCATAGAATTCCGCATCCCCATTACGCAAAAGAATGGTTTCAACTCTTCTTTGCTATCTTATATCAACAGTTGGCATTATCTGCAGTCATGGCCGCTCGACTTCAGCAACTCCCATAAAACTTTAGAGAAGAGGCACCCATATTTAGACTTTTCCATTTGCATAGAGGTTGAGCCTGATAAAGTGATCGAAAAATTATGTGGTGATAGAACGTAGCTACACGATAGAATTTTGTCATAGAAAGTATGAGCGGAATGTAAACGCCGAGACGCTATATGGCGTTGAACATGAAAACTTGCCATCACCATTTATAACGCGGAAACGCCTTTCATACTATTTATAACGCCGAAATGTGACGTTATAAATGGGTATGAAAGAGTGGGTGCTTCCATCCAAAGACATTTTCTTTCGCGCATCGCCAAGAGGATGGCTGGTTATACTATCCCCGAAATGGCGGATATACACCATCCCGTACGTGTGAAACCTGCATTACAGCTGGCGGATGCTCTTTTGAGCAATTTCTGCGAGCATGTACATATTCCGTTAATGTTAATACAATGTTTTCTAAATTATCTCCTCTCATTCTTGTGTTCCAGTATAAAACTATTTTTTAACGTTTCACCGATTGTGTTCCGTTCAACCTTTTGTACTATTTACAATGCCACCTAGCAGTTCTCCGTTTGTGTTCCTCCTATAATTTTTATGACGAAATTTGGTCGTGTAGATGCGTTTTACATACAACTTTTCCATAAAAAACTAACTAAATCTAAGTCACTATGCTTTAATGTCATTTATTGGCCGACTTAAAAGTTTTCATTTTTTTCCGACTAAATAAATCTATTCAAAATTTCTGGTAAATTTACTCATGGATAACAATGTTTTAATAATCTGAGATAAAAAATTATAATTTTACTACAAAGGGCAGTTTTTACCATGACTAATTAGATAATATGTTGAGGTAATAAATTAGGGGAAGTTAGGGTGCAGTAAAACACGGGGTACAATGAAAAATGCTTTAAAAATCAATAGTATTTGCCACAGAAAGTTGAAACTAACACACCGTCTATTACACAAATTTATGTTCCAGTTACAGATGTGATTTGGAGGCAATCATATTTTTACATCAAGTGATATAGAAATTTATTGGATTTTCACCATTGAAAGTAAATTTCGTTACGAAAAATAATTTTGTTTTACCTCCTTGTTTTAATATGTATAATTATTTATTTTTAAAATATTTTGATCACTATGGTGTGGCCTTCATAATTTAAAAACCAGAATTTGAAAAAAATAAATATTATTAATTAATAAAAATTAATTAAGTTTGTAGTCTCAGTTCGGGGTGAAATTAAACGTCTGTAGATGTGGTACAATGAAACATGCTTCATTTTAACCCGGGTGAATGCATTCACTTGAAATAAAGATGATGCTGTTAAATATTTAGATTCAGATCACCGTAGATCCCATATAGTTAACAAGGAATTGTTTTTAAGTCGTACTCAATCTTCTTCAGACTCTGAAGATGGTGACAATCAGATTTTCTTTCAATTAACAATCCAAACAGCCACTTGTCCCATGTATGACAAAAGTATGTATCACTCTTAATGATTGTGTTTTATTCACAGAAGGTGACCTTATTTGTAAAGAAATGTACTCTGTTGGGGAATATTTTTCTTTTTGTTTAACGGGTGGGTAATTTGCCGATTAGCATTGTCCCTGACAACGGCCCGAAGGTGTTGGCCACCTTATTCTGGGTAGGTGGGCCAAAGTCGCCCCTATGAAGGGACGGAAATGACAACCACGCCCAGTCGGGGATCGAACCCCGGCTCCCGGGAGTTGAACCCGAAACCGGAGTATGGTAATTTAACCACTATACAACTCGGTCGGTCTGTTGGGGAATATAATAAATTTAATCAAACGGAATGCGAAGTTCTGTACGTCAAACTACTAAGTCGAAGCTTCAAATTTGTGCGTTCTTCGGAAAATAAATTTTTGAAAAAAAATTCAAATTGTACCAAAACTACCACTACCTGTACGTGGTACATAAAAGAAAGCACAAATGGTAATTTTTGAATTTGATTTAAGTAAATTTAATATAAAATGAAAAACTATAGCTAACCTCTAATGAAAGTATTATGTTTCCATCTTAAGCTATAGCAGTTTATTTTTTTCCCCTTTAAATTACATTTTTATGTCTCACTAATGTTTATTATAATGCACATATGCACTTATGCACATATGTACATAAAGCATATGTGCTGAAATTTGAATTTTGATTCATATTATTTTAGTATTACCCCGCTATTTGGGGTACGATGAAATACTGATAGACATTTAAATTTTGTAATTTTTTAAATATGAAAAAGCTATTTACAAACTCATAAAAATTCATTTAGATGGGAAAAGAGAAGGTTAAAAGTACATATTCATTTTCCTTTTGTATATGCAAATTTGTGAACAGGAAAAAACAATTAGTAAATTTTGTTTTTTTTTGTACCCCAACTTCCCTTATAATGAAAAAATTTTTATGAGAAAGTTATTTTACTATTAATATTTAATTTACTTTGTAACATTTGTAGCACCAACCAGAAATTATAAATAGTTTCACTTTAGCAAACTAAAACATTTTCCATGAGTTAGGGTTGTTGTAGAAAAGGAACTTCTTAGTATATCTCTATGTTGGAGGTGGTGGTTCTTTCATTGCGTAAAGTATTGGCTACATTTTCAGATTCACACTGCATAGAAAAGTATGCTGTACTTTTTAATTCGAACTTTCGAATAACTGATTCGAAAAACATAAGGAAAAGATTCAGTCACAGGTGAATAACATATCAAAGTAACAATAAAGAAAAATAGATTGACGAAAAGTTCTTTTTAAAACGAAATGAAGCTCCTTGTCGATTTTCCGCACGTACTTTATCGGTTTTTATTTCATGTTCACTTGCCTTAAAACTTTTATTTCTCTCTTCAATCATTCGCCTCACAGCCGTAAATTGAAAATAAATAAAAAAATCAATAGGCGAGAGCGTGAAAAGACAATGTTTCAGGAAGGCTTAGTTCTTGGAGTTATTTTCCGTGTTGTGCACGTAGCGGTTGTAAGCCAGGAAAACTGATGATCCCTTTCCAATATAACACCTGATTTATTGTAAAAAGTTCTGAGGAGACTTTTCATTTTTGCTTTTATTTCGGTCGTTTGGAAAATGCATTTGATTTCAAATGCTTATGCAACAGTTTCTTATTTTACAGTAATAAAGTTGCAGATATAGAACTTGTCGCTTAATAAATTCATACGTTCAATATACCAGCCGTTTAATCTGATTATATTATTAAAAATCAGATCAATGTAAAGTCTACTTAAACAGCCGCTTAATAAAATCATCATCGCCATTTAAAAAAATGAAGGATTGTAGTCCTGAGAAAATAAAAATTTTACGATGGAATTTTTTTGTAATTTATAATGTAACGAAAAGAAAAATTGTTAGACCGAAAGTTTTTCTTTCTTTTTAAAACACTAAATAAAATAGCGGAATTAGAGGTACGATTTTTTGCACGTCTGGAATCTTGTTTGAATTTCTCTAGATGTAACGTGAATAGACGTGAAAAACCCTTAAAAAGGACCTCTTTCCAAGGAACCCCCCCATTTCGTAGGTAGTTCTCGTGTGGATTTCTTTGCCTGAGCCAGTAAACGAGAATCTCGACAGATTACTGCAGAAGAACTTTACATCGCCAAATTTGGCGTAAATATAGTGTTCTGGTTCTCTATGTGACATCTGACAAGAAAAAAAAATACAAACTGCTGTATAAAAATTGAATAAAAGGATGAATCCTATTTAACACAGTGCTGTCAGTAGACTAACCAACGACCATTAATTTTAACCTTTAAACTATGTTCGGGTATATTTCGACCCAAAAGCAATTTAATTTTGTAATAAAATCAAAAACAACATATTTATTACTTTTTATCTACATGAATGTTTTCAGTTTGCTATTCTTTGAAAAATATTCGGTTTTTGATTACTACGTGTTTCTTTGAAATATATTCGGTTCTTGATTGCTACGTGATCCCTGCTAAAGTGCATGGAAATAAAATACTTTCTCTTCTAATATTTTTAATTTTCTAGTGAATATTTTAATTAAAAGCGTATGCTTAAAAAATCTATAGCTAATTTCTCTCCTTGATTAAAATTTTCTTCTTAAAAAAGCACTAAGGCTCACATAATCCCAGAAAATTCAAATCCTGTTATCCAAAAGTGCTAAGTTTGGTTAAAAGAAAAAATATGTACAAATACAAATGAAATCTGCTTTTTAAGACACTTCCCTGAAATCTAATCACGGATCGAGGCTGCAAAATTCCACAAACTCTTCTTGCTGATCGAAATGCAATGACCTCGTTGATGGTCATTTCATCGTATCTTTGTCTATAAAGGCCATTTCATTGTTCTAATCTGCTTTTCTCGACAGTAAAAATGTCTGGCATGTAAGTTTTATTAAATATGCAATACCATTTTTGTCATTTGTTAGTTAATTTTTACTTGATCCACGCTCTGAAATATTATATTTTTAGACGTTATAAAACTATGCGTAATAAACTATCGTTTAGGCATGAGACTACCTAAATCATATCGTAGATTAGAGGCAAAATAAGATTTTGCCTTTAATGTACGATATGCAATCTAATGTATGATTTAATTCTTTAGAGAAATTGTGTTTGGAAAGGATAAATTTACAATTTTGAATAGTATTTTCTAAAAAAAGTTCTTTTTAAAATTTGAACAATTGCTACTATATTGTGAATAATTAAAATAATAACTGTAATATGAACGTCGATTTTTTTCAGCTTAAAAGAATCAGTTTATTTATAAGAAACAACATCATTAATGGAAACATATCCATTGTTTTAATTCAGAAACTCGTTAAATCCGAAATTGAAAGAACAAATACAGCAAAATTAATAAATCTTTAAGAACTAAAAATGTTTTTGTAATAACGAAAAATTTCGTAATATATTTGAAAGTTGAATTTTTATTTAATGATCAAATTCAAAAAATGAATGAAAATTTTTCTCAGAATGAATCTTCAGAGTGAAAACAAATACGAAACATACTTATTATCAATAAATTATTAAAAGAACATGAGTAAAAGGCATTCAAAAGTCGATTTGTACATTAAAAATGAAAGAGGTCTGTATCATTAATAATATTTAAAATATAATAAGTGGGTGGCATGTTTATCTGATTATCCTTTCCTTCAGAAAAAAAAAATGAGAAATGTACATTATAAAGATAATTTTCTTTTATTTAAGACGTAACAAAGCTGTTTATAGATGTGTAGTACGAATTTTGTCATTGGAAAAATTTAAGGTTCCATAAATGTTTTATCTTCAGTGATTTATAGGAGTTTTTTATATAAAAATGTCATACTATTCTAAGACTTAGGACAAAATCTATAAAATACAATCTGCTAAAACGAGAGTTCCTAACATTTTTCTTTTCTTTCCTTTTTTTCCTTTTCAATAAAGAATTTAATTGTGAAACCTCCTATTACTTATCGTTATTTTAAAATAAAAACATGTAGAAAAAAACCCCCGCTATTTCATGATTTTTTGAATGCATCACAAATCAATGTTATTTTGAAATACTAAAGATTTATCTTCAAATGATTTATTTTGTAATTAAATAAAACGGAAAATATTCGTCATTATTCGAATGGAAGATTTTGGTACATTCAAGTACGTTATGATGCATGTATAAGCATTCAAAAATCGTAGAAATACGTGCATACAAAAATACACATGTAAAAACTGCGAAAAGGTGGTCGATATTCCCCCTAATGTTCAAGATTAATTAAATTGTGTATTTGTGCTAAGAGAATATCTTGATGGTGATCTTCTGAGCGACATTGACCAAATTTACGTTACTCTCCAACAAAACTAATCCAAATGCTGTAAGTTTTGAACCAAGGCCTGGAAGAACTTTCAGGGGGAAAACAAAACTACTAATGAAAAGTGTATAACTAAAATATGATGAAATGTTTTTAAATCGTAAGGCATCATATGTCATTAAAGCTTATTTTGTTAGATATTCACCTTAATTTTTTTAGAAGATAGAGGCGCTATTGATGATGAACATGGTGAGCAATTTCACCAACAGATATCTATTATGGAATCTTGATATCGATTTTAATGGAATTCAAGAATGCTTACCGATTATTGTTGGTTCAACATGAGAGAATGTCCTCAACGAAAATTTAAACTGAAAAACGCATACTAATGTATTTGAATTAATACACCTTAAGTGCATTCTACTCTGCAAAATGTATACAATTGCACACTGCAGGGAGAATTCAAAAATTTTATTTTTAATACCTACAGAAATTTACCGCGTTAAGGCGAAGCTACTTACTATCTACGCATTAAGATACGTGCTATCAGTCTACAAGAAATGTTGCCTTGGCCGTAGGCCTTTTTAAGGTTTTCTAACCCGTATTCATGTTGCATCTGGAGAAAACCGACCACAAATGGAGAGCCTTAGGCCCTCATTGTAGGCCAAATGTAGAAACTGTAAAAGCTTTTAATGTATTTGAATTAATACACTTAAAATGTATATGATCGTACGTTGCAGTTAAATTTAAAATTTTAATTTTAAAATCAACAGACCTGACATCTTAATGATGTGTAAATACACAACATACCCTTAAAAAAGAAGTAAAAGTTTGTATTATAATTATCATGCACACATGATTGTCTCTAATTAAAATATAATCTTTATGTTTAAGAAAAAATAAAATAAAATGCTAAATTTTGTTTTATAAGGTTTTACGACGACACATCCCTAACTTTGGCGCAAATGTATAATCGAAACGATAACATTCATCTTTCTTGATTAAAAAAGTAATACAGTCTCCTTAACCTGCGATATTTTGTACTAAATGCATTTCAGAATTTTGCAACCATACTATATTCAAAGTAATATTCTGTATGGAAAATATAAAGTCTCGAAAATTAAAAGAAATGATTAATGGGAATCAAAGTACACTCGACGGTCTTTTTTTCGAAATATTGACACGAAATGTTGCATATTTAACGTTTAAACAGGCACTTCAAGAGCCATTAGGAACGCCAACAATGTTTAAAAAATTTTTCCTCTGTCTTTTAAACTCTTTTATATAACGTTTTAGTTCGGAGTAGATAAAAGCGTACTAGTTAAACTGTATTTTAAAAATGCAAATGCTTTTAAGCTGACCAATACATTTAGAAATTTTCGTTTTTGTTTATTAGTTTGTCACTTTTTACTGAAGGAAAGTTAGTAAGCTGGTGTAGGTTCATAATTATCTTTGAAAAAATTGCGACAGTAGTTTAAAATATACTGAGTAGTAAGTTGTAACTGTCTTTTTGTGATAAAAAACTGAAGAATATACCGTAAGTGCGATTTTTGACTTCAACGCTTTTTAGCACATGTACAGGATGATTATGATTAAATATCCCCTGTAAACACAGTTCTCCAGCTAAAACGGGTGAACGAATTGTGAAAAAAAAGTACGGATTATAGATCAGTTTCGAAAGAAAAATTTTGAAAAAAAAAAAAAAAAAAAAGGAGTTCAAAATCTGGCCACTAGGTGGCGATTTGCATGAAGCAATACATTCTTTACTGTTACTTTTCTTGGGAAGTCGCCCGCTGAAATTTTCCTGAAGGAATGCACTTGCATAATTGTGTCTACAACATGAAATAGCCTATGACATCGATTCCTCTGCATTCGGTAAATCACTGTCATTTTTGAAATGCTCATGGTATAAGGCAGCAGATGTGACTTTGAAACATAAAGTGCCATTTTAACTGATCATTTCTTGATTTACAATTTATTCAAAAAGACGGCACCAAGTACATTATTTTAAATTGATGCTATCACAAATTAAAAATATCTCGGATATTGATCGATAGCCGTGACTCCTTTCGAAAAAAAAAAACACGAGAATTAATAAAGTATATTTAAAACATTTATAATTTTTTAAAGATTTTGTAATAATGCTAAATAAAGAAAAAGAAAATCCTGTAATTCTAATCAAAGAAAGAAATTTTTTTTACTGCGTATTTTGATAGTGATGTTAAAAGTGAAAGATTACAAGTTTATCGTCTGTGCAATTAAATTTTTCTTCAATATATAGAGGAAATCCTCTTACAATTAGATAAGTATTAATTATAATCATATTAAGTATAGAAATTAAAGAAAAAATATATGAATTCATGTATCTTTGACTTTTTTAGATAATTAATTTTTTTTCGGTGTTCTTTTTCTACATCATTCATGTATTATCATCGTTGTATAATTTTTTTTTGATTGATTAAAGATAACTAGTTCAGTTTCCTTGATCGAGGAATCCCTTTTCCTATAAAAATATTATAAGTAATGTGATAAATTTATCCATATGAAACGGCCATTAGTATTTTCACGATGAAAAAATTAAAGCAATCGTTTCTAAAATAGAAATTATTTTTCCATGACTTCCCGTTACTTGAAAATTGAATTGTATTAAATTGCATTAGATAAATATGCAGAGGTAAAGAATATGCACACAGCGGATATCCACAATACTTTCTATTGTTGGAATCTGTACAGGATCTTTGTATCATGAGTATGAGTTATTTTTTTTTTTACCTTGTTGATATACATTTTCGTAAGGGATAGTTGTTAACAGTTGTGAAAATGTTATGAATTATTTGAAAAGAAAGGAATATGGAAGAATTATACATAAAATTAGTCATAATTGTTTTTATTTAGCATTTTTTAATCTGAAAAGTAGCAAGCAAGAAGATTTTGAACTACTACAAGGTCAATTTCAGTGCATAACTTATTAGATTTTAAATTTCAGGTCTCACGATTTATTCCACCCGATGTGGAATCTCACCCTTATTTGTAAAATAAAATGTGAACGAATTTCGTTTTTGCTATTCAAGATATATGCGAGTGTTGGACGAATAGCGCGAGACGAAGTCCAATTAAATCTCCAAAATCCTTGTTTATTCGGGCATCACAACTAATTCAGTTACAATCCTGGAATTTAAAACATAATTTTAGAGCGAGGAGTAGGAAGAAATTCAGGTATTTTAAAAAGTTCCTTAAACAAGAAGACCCGTTTCTCTTCCGGAAAATAAATATGTAACACATTGGGCGTTTACAAATAACGCAATTGGCTTTCTCAAAACGTCAGTGGTGTTTATTGGGGACGGTAGTCATGACGTTTGCGCCCGAGGCTGACGAGATGTACATTCTACAGCGCTGACGTTTTGGTCACACTCCTTTGAACTCAGAGAAACAACACGCTACCTAGGGCTGTGTGGCCAACTTGGTATGAGATAGCCAAACTTAGATAATCCCACGCTCTAGGTCACTATTCTTCGGGTGCAAAGGGGTGTGATTAAATTATATTAAATTGCATTAGATAAATATGCCGAGGTAAAGAAAGTGCACACAGCAGATATCTACAATACTTTCAATTATTGGAATATCTATAAGGTTGTATCATCAGTATGAGTTGTTTTGTTTTACCCTGTTGATATACATTTTCGTAAGGTATAGATGTTAACAATTATGAAAATGCTATGAATTATTTAAGAAAAAAAGGAATATGGAAGAGTAATACATAAAATGAGTCATAATTGTTTTTATTTAGCATTTTATATTCTGAGAAACACTGAGCAAGAAGATTTTGAACTACTATAAGTTCATGTTCAGTGACCCGGATATTACTTTAAATATCATGGTCATGATTTCTTCGTCACAATGTAAGAATTACACCCTCACTTGTAAGATAAAATGAAAGAATTTCGTTTTTATAATTCATGATGTATACGAGTGTTGGAGGAATAGCGCGAGACGAAGTCCAATTAAATCTCCAAAATCTTCGTTTATTCGGGTATCACAACTAACCCAGTTAACATCCTGGAATTTAAAACATAATTTGAGAGCGAAGAGTAGGAAGAAGGTTAGGTATTTAAAAAGTTCATTAAACAAGAAGACCCGTTTCTCTTCCGGAAAATAAATACATAACACTTTGGGCGTTTACAAATAACGCAATTGGCTTTCTCTAAGACGTCAGCGGTGTTTATTGGGGACGGTAGTCATGGCGTTTGCGCCCGAGGCTGACGAGATGTACATTCTACGTTGCTGACGTTTTTGGTCACACTCCATTGCACTCAGAGAAAACAACATGTTACCTAGAGGCGTGTGGCCAGCTTAGTATGCGAAGGCCAAACTAAGATGATCCCACGCGCTAGGTCAATATTCTTCTTGTGCAAAGGGGTGCGTTTAAAATGTCATCGCCGTTGCCTGAAAATCTCATTAGCCCTGGCTTGTGGCCAATATGAGGCTTTAGAAAATTAAAACTTACTCCTATCGTCTATAGAACGGAGCATGCACGAAAGTAGGCGGAGAGAACTCTGAAGAATGAATAGGAATGAAACATAATTCAATAAAAAGAAAGCCTTTTTGAAATGATTTTGCGATAAATACGCGATTCTGAAAATGTTTGTTGAAATAAAGCATTACCTGAGGTATTACGCAAACGACATCGAATTCATTTCATTAATGATATATTTCTCGCAATTTCCATAATTAAGAAGCATTTAATACCAAATATATTAGAAAAATGAATTCGTTTTCTAATCAGCGGTCGGAAAATGGGTTGCATATCTAATCATTTTTATAAAAATTGAGTATCTAGTTAAATCCCCATGGAAATTTATAACGTATAACCATTTAAATTATACATATATATCCTTTATATAAACTCACGGTGACTACTATCATCTGATAAATAAATTACTAAAAATGTTATTATTCTTTAAATATTCATAATCTGTAGAAATTAATTTGAATGTCATTCAAAGACATATTTTCTACCAGTTAAATACAAATTAGTACGTTTGTACTGAGTGTATTTTTCAGATATACTGAGTTAAAATATTACATCTTACACTAGCAAACAAATAACTTAAAACTAAGTACTCTTTTTGAATAATATTGGTATAAGCGCTCTTTATAAAAGAGACATTTTAACGCTTTCCTTTTCCAAGAGTGATCAGATGGGAATATATTACACTTCCAGACTGTAATTTAATAGTCATTTAAGCGGCACATTGCGAGATAAAAATTAATGATAGTTAAGCGGTTACGTTGCTATTTATGATATAGTAAAGAGTATAGTAAAAGAATATTTTTGATAGAATGTATATTAAAAGATATGTTATCTTCAAACAAATGTGTATGAAAAATAGAAACTGTACAATTTTGCGCCTGTATTGCTCTGAATAAAAAAAACGACACTTATAAGTGTTTATGTAATAGGATGTAAAGTGGAATTTAATGCATCATTTTCATTTTTTATTTTCTTTTAATTAATTTATCTATTTTTTACAGCACTGTTATGTAGATCACATAACAGTGATGTGAACAGTGCACACTTAAAATTTACTACCATTTCTTTTCTGTATATTATGTTTAATATATTTAAAAGCAAGCATTTTGACGTTTATTTCTGTCCTCATATATTCATATATTGGTTTTCAAAAATTTGTATTATCTTTTTTCATCCTTTTATTTTATATTTGTTTCCGTCTGCCTGACGCCATATGAGCTAAAAATACTTTTGCTATAACAGTTTGTAATTTGTAATGAGATTTTCATCCTCCACTATTACCGCTTATTTTGGTATATTTATTTTGATGACATACACCTAATTACAAAGTTATCCATTAGCGGTTTTCTTACATTAACTTTATCTGACTAAATTTAGTGTAAAACGTAATTTAGCACTTAGTACACTGTATTATTTTGCCAAAAGGCCAGTTCTGAGTTGGCATCTGTTTTTAGGGCAGCCCACCACTTTTCGATTAAAAAGTGAAGACATAATTTTTACGCCGCACGGGTGCCATACCATGGTAAACAGCAGATATTTAAGAAGTGCCCTTCAGGCGCATCTTGATGCCATTGAACTCTGGATGCTCAACTGGAGAATCAAGCTGAATGCGCAAAAATGTAGTGCAATTCAAATGGGGAACAAGACGCCCCCCTCAAGACTCATCATCAACTCCAGGGCTATCGAGTGGGTAAACTCAGCTTCATACCTAGGAGTGACTATTGACAAAAACTTGCCGTGGAAGAAGCACGTCACCCGAACCAGAGGCAAAATGAAGGCCGCCTTTGATGGAGTCAGCAGCCTCATCTACACCCGTAAAATAAAAACGAAGAACTAAGCCATCATCTACAAGGCTTTAATCAGACCCATTGCTCTCTACGCCGCCCCAGTGTGGGCTTACGCTACGAAGAGCCACATTGCCAGCCTCTCTTCTACTGAGGCACGTTTCCTCCGCATCATACGGCATGGCCCGACCTTCCTGCTAAACCGCATCATTAAAAAAGATCTGCACATCAACACACTGACCAAACAGCTCCACAAGCTTGCAAAGAGGTTCCACAACAAACTGGGCTCTATCCCCAATGAGATAATCGCAGAACTACCAGATTATGATCATAGTGATCCCCACTACAGAAAACGTCCGAAGGCCGCCCACTCTCTCCTCGCAGAGGCCCAGCACTCAGTCTAGCAACCCAGCCGGAGATCACCGCTAGTCGGTGAGGGGAAGCTGGGTAGACCATCGAGCTGTCGGACCCCTCCCCCCCCCTCCAAGTCACGGCCATTTTTCGACTTGACTGAAAAACTTCCCAAAATCATCCAAGAGCAACGTTATGTTCTCACCCTCACTGATGTGGGCTCCCCCACATCCTCCCTCGAACATCTCACCTAGGTCTCGCACAATGACACCTAGATCAAACTGGAGGTAAGACTTTTACAGTTAGGAACTCCTAGAATCGTACTTTTTCAGTCAGTCACCAGACCATGGTATTTAATAGTTTATTTTACACTGCTTTTACAATAAATATAATTTTAAATAGTGGGATGTCTATGTGATTTTATGTTTAGGAACTAAGTGTATCGAAACCCTGATTTAGCCTCCGCAACACTAATTAATTTGGAATCTAATATAATCGAGTACATTCTTCTGTATGAGCACTATGAGCAAGGGAAAATAACTACACCAACTTTCTAATCCCAGAAACAAATAAGTTATTTACAAAATTAAAAAAGAAATTTGGCTATCATCGGAATACAGTTTTCAGTGGATGCAATGCAGAACCGAATTGGAGGACATATCGGTCTGTTGCTGTACAGTGTACGTGCGTTATTTCGTTGGAATAACAGTCAACTTAGCACCTCTCCCTAGGGTATTTCTGTTGTATTAAATCACTCACAATTGCGTTAAAATATCGGCATGAATTGTCTTAAATCCCTTGAGAACGTTATACAATATAAAAAATTGTTTATTGAATTAAATTTATTGCAAATATCCTGCAAAGTGATATTAATATTGTTTTTGGATAGATACTAATAATGATGTTTCTACCAGTGAAATACAATACAAGAGATAATGTTTATGTCATGCAAGCGTAATAGCTGTGGTTGTTGCTAAATATATGAAAATGCTCAATAAGATTTATTTTTCTTCAAACAAGCAAAACGTAAGAACTATTCTCTCGTTACTTGCAAGATAAAAAGAAAATATTAAAATTGTTAGCTTTCTATTTCATGAAATTTTTAAAAGCAATGTATGACATTTTGCAAAAATTAGTCTTGTTTCATTTCAATAAGTTAGTTACAAACATTTTAAAATGCGTTTTATAAAAAGCCCTTTTCAACAAGTGTTTGTCTTTGATCTAGGTAAAAAAAAAACAACTCTCGAATAGAAACTTAATCATTTTACAAATCATAATTTAAAGGATTATCTCTTTACATAAATCCTTTTATAATTGAAGAACGTTCCGTAATTTTAATAAAGAGTTTTAAATTTTGCTAAACTTAAAATTTGAATTCGGGATTGAAAATCGAAGAAAAACTTTAGAGCGATGTAAAATGTGTTATGTAATAAAGTTTTAAAAATGTTATTAAGTATTTTTTCATTCATAATGCTTCATCTAAAAGTATTGGCTCTTTGTTCATAAAATTTCTGTCCTTCATTATTAAGAGTCAAACGTGATCTTTAATTAAAAATTTCATTTTGAAGTTAGTAACGTGATGCAGATACTTATTTTTCTCTGAAAGAGCTACATTTGATTAATTTTGAAGTGAAGTGTTCAATATTTTTAAAGAAGGTAAGACGTTATGCGTATTAGTTTAAGGTTCAAGAGGTAACTACTATGTTTATCATGTCAGAGACATATAGTTCCTTAGATAAGTTTAAAGAAAAATCAGAAGAAAGAAGAAAAAATATTAACTGTTATTCGATGTGCATATTAAATAAACGAAAGTTGAAAAATAAAATATAATAAAAATAAAATAATTTAAAAGAAAATCAGGTAGTCTTTTCTGCTGCTTAACCCTTTCGCAAACACTATGAAGATTACTTCCCACTTACATTATCTTACTAAATATACAGGCAGTAAGCAAAAAAAAAAAAAAAAATCTACTAAAATACACTGGCCTCCAAAAGTTAAGGAACAACATGTTTTTCGACGCTCACCATAAAAAAATGACACTGACACTAAAATTTATGGTTCATATAAATGATAAAAATGAACTTTATACGAATTTATGCAAAAACGATAGCTACTACTTTGTGTTTATAGAAAAGAACAAGCATGTATGAGTCAGAGAGAAATGTGCAAAAATCAGGCTTTCATAATTACGCGTGTAACTTTTGTTGATTTACAACTTTTGTTTGCAGATTCGTTAACAATAGGTAGATGGGTCCCGCAATGTCTTAGAGAAACCGTTTGTTCGATTCGTTAAGGTGGCGGGTGGTCGTATGAATGGAAGAGGAGTTGTCACAGGCTGATGCTCCTAGGCGTCTTAATGTGTCTCGCAGTGTGGTCCACCGTCACTGATATCAATATCAAACGGAAGCTTCTGTGCCCAGAAGACATTTTCTAGGGCGACTAGAGCTACAACACGCGCAGAATATCGTTTTATAGCTCTTTCGGCCCGGAAAAGAAGAAGCATTTCTGTGCCGCAACTTGTTGCAGACTACTCTGTAGCATCAGAGCGAAGAATATCCACTAGTACGGTGCGAAGGCTTCTTCACAATGCAGGTCTCTATGCAAATTTACCACTTGTATGTGTCGCCCTCCACGGGGGACACATACAGAGAAGGGACATACTCCCACGGGGGACGACAGAGAAGGGCCCGTTTATCTTGGTCAAGAGAACACGTTCCTTGGACCAGACAGCGATGGGCTTCTATACTCTTAACAGACGAGTCCAAGTTCACACTGGAGAGCGACGTCTGTTTATCTGTAGGGAACGAAGCACCCGGTACCATCAATCCAACACTGTGGAAAGACACAGTTATCAAGGTGGTGGAATAATGGCTTGGGCAGGTATCCTACTCGATGGTCACACTGATCTGCATGTGTTCCAGGGAGGAACTATTACTGGTGTGAGATATCGGGACAGGATCTTTGATACCTATGTTCGGCCATATGCTGCTGCTATTGGCAATGATTTCATTCTGATGGATGATAATGCCGTATCTCAACGAGCTGTGCTTGTTGAGGATTATCTTGAGAGTCAAGGTCTCGAGCGAGGAATGGAATGGCCAGCTCAATCTCCAGACCTCAATCCGATGGAACATGTTTGGGACTACTCTGGCAGACAAGTGGCTGCTTCGAGTCCTCCTCCAAGATCGTTGCATGAGCTCGAACAAGGACTAATCCGTGTGTGGTCTTCGCTCCATATTGAGGTGTTCGACAACTTAATTAGCAGCATGGAGAATCGATGTTGCCAGTGCATTGCAGTTAGGGGTGGACACATTCCGTATTAGAACACATTCTTGTAATGTTTCCACAAAAGCTTTGATAAACTGTTCTCCAAATGTGGACTTTTCTACCAAAAGTAAACTTTTGCTTTTACACTATGTTTGTGTCGAATGTATGTAAATTTCTAAGTCGTACTCAATAAAGAACTATTTAGTGCTCAGTTAGTCCAAATTGTTTGCTTCTATGTTCATTCGTTTCCATATTATTCACAAAAAAACTGGTTGTACCTTAACTTTTGGAGGGCAGTGTACTTTGCAATCGCTTTTACAATGCTGGAAATACTGATTCCCACATCCGTTCTGTGCTGTCATCTTTGTTCGTGCAATTCAAACAGTATTAACTCACTTGCCTTGAAAATTCGAAAGCATTTATTAGACATAGGGTTTTGAGATTTGAGTTGCAGCTTCGATATTACGTTTGTACTGCACAACAAATCTACACAATCATAACGTCAGAAGAAATGAAAGTATGGGGAGGTATGCATAGAGTCAAGGATATACGCAACTGCATGAATTAAAAAAATTCAGGAGATACTTTCCACCGCCTGAACTAAAATGTAAACATAAAATTTCGTCGTATAAAATATATTTTCTTAAATGTTATTGTTTAATTGATAATAAAACCCCCTAAAACGTGAGAAATGTGAAAGTTTAAAAAATAGGCGACGAAATTGTTAATTAACAGTGTGCAATCACCGTTCAGTGCAACTGCTTAAGTTAGAAGCACTCCACTGAGCTCAGGTTTTCATTCATTGAAGATGTACTACTAATGAATGCTTTTAAAATTTTTTTAGAGCAAGTGAGTATTTTCAATCTATAGCAAGTTCTTAGTATTGAATGCTTAACTTAAGAGTAGTATTACTATATAAAAAATTTATTTGAACATGTTTATTAACGCTTTAAACTTCGCTCCCGTGAAAATCACGTGCTACGTTTTCTCCCTTTCATTCCTTTCTCTCGCCAACATGCTGTAAAAAGTTTTTCTCCCAGATACCGTTATTTTATTTTATGACGCAGATTATTTTTAATTTTGTCAGACTCTACTCGACCATTTAGATCAAGGTATCTTGAATTTCATAGAATCTTTACAAAATCACCTCCACTAAATGGTATCTTTCATATGTATAATATGAAAGAAAATGTAAATTCTGGTGGTTAAGATTTTCTGATTAAGTCATCAAAAGCCTAATTAAAACGAATATACCATAGAAATTTCTCCTCTGATCCATTCTTATATTTGTTCGGCATATCAACCCCCTTCCTCCTCGCTCCCGTTAAAATTGCAAGCAAAGCTATCTTCCTCTATTTCTCGAGCCCGTCATATTTCTGGGCAAGAGTGTTCAAAGGTTTGCACCAGAAAGATAGGACCACCTCAATTCTTATGCACGGAATTTTATATCTCATTTTACACAATAAATGGCAATACCACGCAATTCTTAACTTAAATCAGGGATAGTTTATTTTGAAATACATGGTACCAGTACTCAAATACCTATGATATGAGTTGTGTAACCTTAGATAAATGTTTTGACTTATGTTCAAAGAAAACTTGTTTATTTTATGCAGTAAATTTAATAAAATTCTCCTGTAGTGTTTCAGACATATATTTTTAATCATTGTATGTTTACTAAAAGAAACACATTTAACCCTGATAACCCTAAATGTTTTCTTTTCCTAGAAATTTTACTCTTTTTTTCTCCTTTCACGCTAAAAAATGTCTAAAACCTTAAAATGAATACATATATTGTACATGTGCTTATTTGTATCCAATTTTCTGGAATAAAAAATAGGGACATTTATGACCGTTTTCTTGAAAATAATACTACAGTTAAGGGGTTAATTAACCCTCTCGCCACTCTTAACCTCATATGAGGTTCCTACTTCAAATGCCATATTTATAGAGAAAAAAATAACATTTAAAGCGATTTAAAACCTTCCTTATCTATTCTATGATTTTACAATCTAATATTATCAAATCCTCCCCTTTCTCTCTTTTACTTATATCTTGAAGGTTGGGTGGCTAATTTGATATACTATTGATGTAATGTATCAAAAGAGTTTTCTTTACGTAAAAGAACGTAAACAGTTCTATTATTCAATCCGAATGAAATGTGTATCACTAAAAAGGACTTACGATTTATTTTGCTATCCAAATCTATAAATTTGATCTTGAAAATAATACCATTGACAGTGGCTGGCTTCTTCTTATGTAGGATAAAAAGCCTTACGTCAAATTACTGTCACAGCTTACTTTTCCTGCAGGAAAACCATTTTCAAACTTGTTAGCAACTGAGATTTCCCGCCTTGACACTGAATGACATGTATGATTAACTGTAGTAACATGATTGACATGGTTGAGGATATTATACGTAGATCAAGATAAGATTGCATATCAGAGTGATAAGCTTAAGAGAGCGATACAAAATAATGTCTTTACACTGATTTATGAGAACAGCGTATAAAGCTGTAATTGGGAAACATGAAATATGGGCAGAGAATATACAAAATCAGTGTCATAGAATTTTCATACTCTTTTACGTAATTTTGTCATTTTATAATATTTTACAATATAAAGTAGTATGACTGTAATATAATGTCAGGATGCGTAAATTTTGTGACAAACTCTGTTTGCTAATGGCGATTTTTGAAATTTTGCTATTTTAAGACAATGTTTAATGAAAAAGAATGGTAGCGGTAAAAGATACAAAGAGTTCTGTTCTTATTACAGAAAAGAAATCTAAAAGTATGCCTGGTAATTAGATTCGAATTTTACTCCACTTTTCCAGAGTTTGTTCTTTAAATTTATATTTGATGTATGGTAGTATATAGGGATTACCACGGTATCTTTGTATCAGAGCAACTTTTTTTACAAGGCAGTCTATCAAATCATGGCCAAGATTGCCCTCGAGGGAGTTAATCCAGTACATCTTACATTTTTATGAGTTTTATGGATTTTAAGGTATTTTGGAATATGAAATGTTTTGGAATTTTATAAATCATCGCGAAAATAGCCTTCGTGGGATTTAATCAAGTAGATATTATATTTTTCAGGAGTCAAATGTATTAAAATGTTGTAGTGTATGAATTGTTTGTGAGTAACTCAGAACCTTTGAAACAAAAATAAAAAATCTTTCCTATAATTTCAATCGTTCTGACCACTTCAAGTCCAACACAGTGAAAATTTAATCTTAAAATGCATAAATATGAGACACATTTCCGTTTTCTCACTTAGCCATAAAGTTCATACTTTGAATGCAGGGGCGTGCTTATTATTTTTAACAAACATTTAATTTTTTCAAAGTATTTTTTGGTTTAGAATTTGTATGTATACATGTTCGGCTTTATGTTCTATTGTAATCCTTAGAAGCACTTTATGCGTATTTTTTATGCTGGACTACTGCATGTAGAGAAAAGATACTTCACAGTTCGCCGAACAATTTAGTTCTACTACACATTCTGAAGATGTCCAGGTTAGGACAGCTTGTGTCGGTATAATATTTAAGATTTTTACATATGCTATAAATATGTATGCGATATTTATAATGTGCGCGATAGATAGAAAAAACAATCGCTAAAGGCCCCTGTGTTTATCCACGTAGCAACGAACAAACATGACAACGTTACTGGGTAAAATATTTTTCAAAACAGTACTTTGCAGTCATTTATGAAAGAAACAAGCAAATAATAATAATAACAATAATAATAGTAAAAACTTGCGTTAGACTATAAAATAAATAAAATATTTGTATAATAGTACACATAAATTGTATTTATTGACAAAATGATCATTTCAGCCGGTACAAGAGGTCTGGACTTCTTAAGTTTTAAAAAATTCCGAGTATCCACAATAGCAGGAAGCCTGGAACTGAAATAAACAGTAAACAAAATGAGGCAGTTTCGATTCGAATAAAGGTAAAAAATATATAGAAATAAACTACGAGAATAAAAAAAGAGGAAGGGGTAAAGAGAGGGACAGAGAGTATCGAAATAGCAAAAACAGGAGAATACGTTAAAAAGTAAATAAAATAATTCTTATTTTATTTACTTTTTAAGTAAGAGTAAAGTATGTAAATAATTACAACAAAATGAAAAGTATTAATAATAATATGGAAGTTAAAAATTATACAAAATAAAATTATAAAATGTACGAAATATATTGAAACATAAAGTAATAGTGATAAATAATAGTTATAGTAAAAAAAAAATCAAACCAGAAAAAGAGACAAAGCAACAAAAGAAAAAAACACACACAGGAAAATCGTAGTCGATAATATAAAATTACTGTAACTTTTTTACGTAATTTTGCAGTTTATTACATATAATCAATAGTTAAGGAATAAAAGATTATGCTAGTGATATTGGGACACCCTCTCTCTCTAAAAAAAAATATATTTCTATTTCCTATAATGGCATTAATTTTTCTTGGTGAATCGAACATTGTTATGTATTTTAAAGCGTCCAACGATATAAGTAGCTTTACTGAAAGAAGAAAGTAATTAAAACACAAAACTATTCAGAACTTAATAACATTCACTCTTTCACTCCTTTGTGACCCTCATTTCCAAATAATGAATGACCATCCCAAATTATTGACAATCCCCGACCCCTCTTTGATTAATTCGAAAAAAAATTAGAAATTACAAAAGCACGGGAGAAAAATGACTAAAAAATCATAGCCCTCCCCGCACTGATCAAAAATTTGATTTCTATTAGAAAAAAAACCTCTGTGTGATTTCACTTTAGACCAAAAATGCAACAGGGAATAAAAAATAATAAATAAGTAAACAAACGGGAATATAAGTGAATGATGAGTGACGCCGGTACTGCAAAATATATCATTTTGGTACTGTACCAATCTGGATCTCTAAAGCTATCCTTTAGTGCAAACAAAATAATATGTATTTCTTGGTAAAATGGAATGATCATACTATACAGGGTGGTCCTAAGCTATATGCTATAAAAGTGAAGGGTGGTAGAGGGGACCAAGGCGGTTCTGAATCACACAGAAATGTGTGGTCCGAAACGTCATCTTCAAGCACCTGTTAATAATAATCACTTTGGAAGAACTGTTGGTCTAAATTCCTAATCAATTTTCATAAACAATGAGCTTTTCTCCGAGACTTTCAGTAATGTAACGGAACAGAAATTGTAAAGTATTAGTTTTAAATAAGTAAGTTCTGTAAAAAGTGCGTTTGTTTTTGAAAAACTACGGTCGGAAAGATCACTGTTACTTGAACACCTGCTCCAAAGTGATTACTAACAGGTGCATGAAATCGACATTTATGACCTCCACATTACTGTGTGATTCTAAACCGTCTCTGTACCCCCTACACCCCTAGCTGGTAATCTACAACTCTTTACATGCTTGACATATGTTTTAGGACCACCCTGTATAATTTAATATTGAATTTCACACTGGAGTTCAAGTCACAAATAGGGGGCAATTAAAGACTTTCCATTATATACAAGGTGTACCATGATGTTTGGGACAAACTTCAAAGGGAGGTAGGGCATGCAATGATAATTCAGAATCGCATAGAAATTTGGGTGTCATAAACGTCGTCTTTCTGTATCTTGTAATAATCACTTTGATACGGGCGGTGAGGTAATAGTGAACTTTCCGACCATTGTTTGCCGAAATCTAATGTACCTTCCACAGAAGACACGCTGCTAAAATCAATAGTTTAAAATTTCTGAATCATTTCACTGAAAACATTTGTGAATGATTGTGAAACTCTGTTACGAAATTAGACAAAAACTTCAACAATTTTCCCAATGTGATTATTGACAGGTAAGGGAAAACGGCGTTTTTGACCTCACATGGCTATTCTATTCTGATTCTTATAACATGCCCAACCTCTCCTTATTCTCATTAATTTTGGGACACCCTGTATATATATATGAAACGTCAGATATTTCAAGTAAAGTTTCAGAGTTAAGGCAGGTAATATGGTTTATTGAACATTACATTTAAGTTACCATTTGTGTAACGGCAGACAAGGATAAAGAACACGGCAAACGAAAATAAGATGTGTGCGTCAGTGTGTGTAGGAGTTGCATATTCACATCCGTTAACATCATGTATTCAAGATTACCACAGCATCGATGGATCTGTGCGCCATCAGACTACAAAACTCTCTTTAGATAATTTCTGAATCGAAACACACACATTTCCACATATGTGTACCTCAGGACCGAAGGGTTACATAGTCGTGGGATCACGTGTACGTCTGAAGAACATCTGAAAACGACGTGACCTGATTGTGAAACTGGTACGAAATAACCAAAACTTCAACAATTGTTCCAGAGTGGATAATTGACAGTAAATGCAAACATACAGTTCGAACGTCACCTGCCTGATTCAATACCGAATCTTAGTAAAAGCCCAACCTTTCCATATTCTCAATCATTTTGGGACACCCTGTATTATATATATATATGTTTGTGAGGTGTATGGATTATTAGTATTTTAGATCACAAAATGGTTGAATGGGTGATGGAAATCTGTAGCCCGATGCTATAGTTATTATCGATTATCATAAACGAGCTTTTGCTGTTGAAATTAGGCAATTTTTTACACTTGCTAAGATTTTTAGTACTTTTTCTATTATATTTGCAGATTTCGAAAGATTTTGTTTAGATCACATGTACATGCAAAAAAAAAAAGAAAGAAAGAAATTTCGAACACAAACGATAGTCTGCGTAGTAAACGTTAAAGAATAAGAACTTTTTGAAGCAATGTTTCTGCGTTAATGCTATCAATATTTTCACACTATTTTTAATTTTTAAAAGGAATTTGATATTCGATTTTGATTTATTTTTCTGAAACTATTCCCTTACTGTACTGTCTTGAGTTTTCTTCGCTGTTTTTGGTAATTAAAAATTTGAAATAAAGCAAGAAATAGAGCTACAGTGAAGTTTGACGATGGCATGAATACTTAAATTAGTTATTCTTTAGTTTATTCTTTTAATTTATCTTTAGACATTTTAAATCTTTAATAGCATACTTTTTCAATATGGATTTAATTTTAACATAAATTTAAATTTTATTACGTAATTTACTACCATTTCTATTTTTGTAAATCTATTTTTGAAAATTATAAAATATTGTGACTACATAGAGAATTTAGACAAAATTAGCAATTTTAAGGCTTCATATGTAGTTACAGGGATTAATTTAAACGTATTTTAATATCAGTCGTTATTAGTGCACGAACATCACCACTAAATGAAAATTACACTACATATAGAAACCTCACATGTAGAAACGCTACGTTTTCGATTAAAATTGACATTAGAAACAACTTGTTAAAAACAGTTTATTATTTCAAATTTATGTATGATTCATCTATTATAGCAGACATGTTGGGTTCAAATATTCATACATTTTAATCTGTAATGTCAAATTAAAGAAACCCACTTGATGAAATATTTTGAAAATTTGTATAACGTTTAAATTTTTATATCTTTGCAAAAGCAAGAGACTTTCATTAAACCTTTTTATTTGACTCTAAATGAGACTCTAAATTTCAACCATATTACTAGTACTAGTAATACTTTATTAATATTTTTATTCTACAAATACGCAATGATATTTATTTTACAACCTCGTTAGATAAACATGTAATACATTTTTTCAAAAATTTCAAAGGAAAAACAAGAAGAATATTATCGTTAATATTTTATCACATGTAAATTCATTAGTGGAAATATAAATATTTTGCTTTTAATCGTGAAACGCAAGAAAGTAAAATCTATTGAACCACTTATATTCCTGTGGGAAAAATCCAAGCAACGGAATTTTATAACGGTCCAATGACTGAAAAGTAATGGTCTACATTATTTATCCCCTATTTTACTTCTGATAAAACGTGAAATTATAAAATTTAAACGTGTTATAGGATTTAAGAGATTTTATGTACTCAATTTTAATTTCCCTTAATGTTAACATTTGCATTAATAGGAAAATGTTTTTCCGCTGTAACTTTAAATAGTAGTATGGTAATCTCATATTCAGTATGTTATTTTTACTTTCCGAACATGCATCATTTAAAGAAAGTATTGTAATTATGAAAGAAATTAACTTTGAGATTTTAATGCATTTACACGTTCTGGGGTATTCTGAATTTATTTATGCTATTTTTACGATGCTGCATGTATGTACGTGTGTGTGTATGAGAGTGAACACAATAGATTCTGCATTTCATTGAGCTCAAATTCCATGTATATATTATAAATTACCCTCGCATGACCGGTATAGATTCTGGTATGCATCGTATTTTTTTCACAGAACTGAAAATTTTTCTATACATTACGGCTCATGGCTGCAAATTATTTAAACTATGCAAGTGTCTAAATGGTGCATTAGGGTATGTTCAAATCGGGTATGCACACAAACTGTATTAATTTTGCTGTGTGTAGGGCTTTTAGTCTTCCTAAAGGGCTATAATGAAGAATTTTTAAACATTGCAGCCTGTCTACTACAATTTTTTAACGCTTGGTAAGAATAAAGTGTTCGGGAAGCCTAATGAAGACACTCGAGTTTTTTTTAAATTAATTTCAGTGAATGCCAAAATTTCATGGAAGCTTTGACAAATGAAAACAACTTTGACTCTTAATATTTTTACGTTTTTGTAGATTTAATTTGAAAGTATTTGGATGTTCTCGAAACAGTTTTCAGATTGATCTCACTATCGCAAGTGTGGATAACGATCTTAAGCAAGAAATTCAATACGGAACTGTTAGTATCTTGGTATTTTGAAAATAATCTAGGATGTTGTAAATTGTTTGAATTCACTCAAAAGCCATTTTATCATAACTGGAATAAGCAATGCCACTATTTTACAGTTTTGAATTTCATAATCTGTGTGAATTGCTTTTTATAAATTATTCAAATACGAGGAAATTACAGCATAATACTAAAATATTATGTACCATGCTATAAAATATATATACAAGCTTCAAGCGACTGGTCAGGTAGACATAATTTGAATGTTCTAAGATCAAGAAAAATAAATGATGCTAAATTCACCAATTATAAGACACACTCATCGATTATGTGCTGTTTTTGACATTGTATTCCTGTTGAGCAAAATCCCCTCCCCCGAAAACTTCTTTTAAAAACTAAAAACTTTTAAAATAACACACATAAGGTGGTTCTGTTGTACCACCTGAAACAATTGCTTTGAGATATAGTTTTCTTATCTAAAGGTCTTATTTTAAAAAGTTCAGAATTAATTTTAACCTTTAAATATACCACTTTTTGAGTATTCTTATCAGAAAATAATTGTTAAAAATATCTGAAATATCTTTCAATAATTACATAACATATTATACGTCTAGATAAACAAAGATTTGCTAAACACGTCCGATTTATTTCAATTATTAAAAGTTAATTTTTAGGCATCCATTCTTGATGATAGTTCTTGTTCTAAGATCAGAGATTTATTTTACAAGTTGAAAGAGCATTCATATTTCATTCACAATCAGATAATTCTACAAAATATTGTATTAACATTTTTCAACATTTTTGTAAATTTTTTTTTCGAAAGAATTCAGTAAGACTCCATGTTTATATACAAGGGTGAGTCAAATGAAAGTGAGCCAACCCCCCCCCCCGTGCACAAGAATTGTTCTGTCCATCATCTGCGACACACGCGCATAGCACAGAGACCCCTCATTTACGAAAGTGTGAGGTTAAAGTTCTTTAAGGCGCTCATACATTGGGTTGAAGACGGTAGCATGACATAATGGACGCTCCAAAAGAGGAACAGCATGGTCTGGTCAGGTTTTTGACAGCTGAAGGTGTTTCCGAACAAAAAAATTAATCGCCTTATGAACATTGCATCTCATTGGCCACTGTGAAGCGTTGGAGCAAACGGTTCAGAGAAGGACAGGAAAGTTGCAAAGACGATCCAAGACTGGGCCAAAGCCACCTCGCAATCACACCCCGACACAATTGCACATTGCACATGCGCAGGTTGATGAGCTGATTCGACAAAACCATACAGCCCAGATTTGTTGCCATGCAACTTTCACATTTTCGGGAAACTGAAAATACATCTCAAGGGTACCAGATTCGTGTCGGACGCCGCCGTGAAGGAGTCAGTTATAGACTTTTTGAATCAGCAGCCTATGGAGTTTTATGAGACGGGATTCATGCGGCTCGTTTGTCAATGGGACAAATGTCTCAATGTTCATGGAGACTAGTTTTAAATGAAGTACTCTGATTGTCATATATTCGTACTGCCTCACTTTCATTTGACTCACCCTCGTATATACGTTATTCCCAAATACAGCGCTGATAATTTGTCACATGGTATAACATATGATTGTCCTGTATACTGTCTATTTTTATTTAAATTCAGATCTTTAATGCAAGATAGCAATTATCCTTTCTGAAAAAGGCATATTAACCCCGTTTCTGTAATTTTATTCAAAAGTATTTCTCGCATGTGAATCGCACTGAAATAAAGTAAAAGTAATTAAAATTTCCAGAAAAAGAATTTTGGTTTAATAGTTTTTTTTTTAAATTTACAAGTATAAAAACGTAATTTTTTTAAAGTACTTGTATAATTCAAATCAAAAATAAAAATAAAAGTTTTACTTTTCTTTTAAAACATTTTCAGCTTATAAATTTTGTGAAAACTATTTTATAATTTCTTTTCATTGATGAAAATTTTTAACACAGTTGAAAAAATATTTGCTGGGATAGATTGTTGTGTTCTATTTTATTTACATTTTACATTACATGCTCGGTAGGTATTTGATGTCTTTTAAATTTGAATTGCAAGTTTGGAAATTCCATTTTTAAACATATTCAAATATGTATGTCCTTACTTTTTACCGCAATGCACAAACTTAAGTATTCAGAGAAACTGTTCTAGGAATGTCTTGGGCTTAAATGTAATTCCTCGTGAATATTAATATGCATGATTAATATGTCTAAGAAAGAAATAAACCTACCTTATATGTATGTATATATTTATATTATTGGAATAAATTAAGTGTTAGATTTGTAAAAATATCAGCAGACTTTCAGTGGACAAAAAATTTTCTTTTATAACACTTTCCAACAAGGTTTAAATGTGTTTACGTTTTCGGTTTGGCTGTCTGTCCGTCTTTTCATGCTCTAACTTCCATAAATATTCGAATATTTCTACCAAATTTAAATATGTTATTCTTATTTACTGTACCATGTACCCTATTGAAAATGGTCTAAGTAGCATTTATAGTTTTTCTACAGGAGCGCTCAAAATATTCCCAATATACTCCGCTCTATGAGAAGTTATTCTTTAGAGCGTATCATCCTACTGTACAGTTACGTTGATCCCTGACTTCAAGATAAAACTTTTTCCGCTATTACTGCAAAAAGATTACAAAGTTAACTCATTAAGTGCCAAAGCTCCCATTACGGGAACATCTATTATATAATTTTTATCTTAAAATATTTTAACGCAATTTACGAAATACACATTTTATATAAACATTTACACTATAGGGTGTGTTATATATTTTTATCGGAACAATATATTTTAATTTAATGTTTTTTTTCTAATTTTTAAAAAAAGTGAAATTTTGTCTTTATGACTGTCTTATATAAAACTAAAAAAAAATAAAATAAATGGTCACTTAAATGTTTCAAGTGGAATGCATATTTAAAACCAACATCTTGAAGAACAACATTCTTAAAATCCTGCATGAATAGATTCCTATAAAGGAATGTTATGAACGCTTATATTTCTTGTTCTCACAGCGGGAGCTTTGGCGCCCTCTCACTAGTTAGCATTTCCAGTTACTGTGTATTGGGTTCCTGGTCATTCTGGCATTCCTGGTAATGAGATGGAGGATTCTCTTGCCAGGTTGGGCTCTGGCTCTTTTTTTGTTGGACCCGAGCCGGTTCTCGGTATCTCGAGTAAATGTTACAGGGATACTGTGTTTAGCCACTTTAGCAAGCTTCAGTATTCCAGCTGGCTTAAGTGCAATGGCCAGAGGCAGGCCAAAGAGATCAATCTGGCTTTCCTGGTGTTAGATGCAAGGAACTTCTGTGTCTGTGGAACTTCTGCTTTACACATCCTCTCTGAGTGTGAGTACTTCTCTGATTATAAGTTTGAGCATCTTGGGCGCCATGTCATTGAGCCCTTGGAGCTTCACAAAATGTCTGTTAGGTCTATGCTGATGTTCGCATCTGCTACTGGCCTCTTTTCGTAGGGCCTTTTCCATATTGCTTGGCGATGATACAATAGACCCATGGTCGCAGTGCCTGGCCCTTTTGTGGCCTCCTCTCCAAGTATTTTCAGATTGATTTTGCTACCGTTCAACAAGAAATGTTTGGCACTTCGCAGGCTGATTATTTCGTACATTATAGTACCAACAACAAAAATAATTACTTTATATATAGAGTTTTGAGCAGCATCTGCGTAAAAAAAGGAATTGCTGTATCCAAAATGGAGAAAGACATTTATCCCCATAACACGCCAAAGCTCCCGCTACGGGAACATGCTATATTTCCTAAATGCTTTGAGTTAAAAAAAATTTCAACTGTTCTATAATAGAGGCATGCAATGTATGTAAAAAATGTATATACATTTAAAAATTTCTATCTGATTCTCATAGCGGCGTTTAATGGGTTAACACAAAAAGAATCATAACATCTACACCGTTTATGCCATTTTTCACCGTTTATGCGATGTTGAAACTTTTATAATTATGTATAAAAATATAAAAAACAGTCTGCGCTACTTTAAAAATTTGCAAATCCGCCCGTTCCCTCATTTTAAAGCGAATTTTCGCTCTTTTCAGCACCATTTTATTTCCGAGAGTAAAAGAAAAGTGAATCATTTGCATAACAAAATAACCTATTTCAAGTGGAAATGACGTCATACAATTAGGATTCCAATTCGCTTAAAATAGTTTTTCTAGATTACACAGTTTATAAATTTTTTTAATGCCAATTAAAAAAAATGAAACTGATGTACATTCTAGAAGTTTTTCAATTGTTAAATATTAAAAATTAAACTGCGAAATAAAATGATTGTTGTTCTTCGTAAAAGGAACCTTGGAAACTTTTATGAAGTGCATTTCTAACTTTTAAAGTAAACAGCGGTGCTAATAATAATTTTGTTCCTTACATCTTATCACTTTGACCATGTTAAATTGGTGTTAATCATTTTGGCGTTCAATATATCAGAGTAGCCTAAAAAGCTCTCTGCATTTAATATGTGGGTGTTTAAGAATTCGAGTTTGTTAAACTAGAAATTGAGAATGACGTTATGCCATGGGCGTTACTTGTTGCGTCAAGGATTTCCTCTGAAAAAACACTCAAAATACTGGTGTTAAACAATAATGTAAATAAAAAACTTTGTAAAAAACACACATAAGATGTTATAGGTAAGAGGATACGCACGTGCGTATCCCCTGCACGTGCGTAAGAGGATACACGTGCGTATCCTCTTACCTATAGCATCTTATGTGTGTTTTTTACAAAGTTTTTTATTTACTTTAAGGATTTCCTCTATTTGTGCTAAATCTAGCTATTAAAAAAAGTGCCGAAGAAATTCACAAGAAAATAAGTAGGTACTTATTTTTGTAATGATTAATTTTTTTAATGAACAAGAGATCTTTTGCTTTCAATTACGTTATTTAAAAGACAGATATCCAAACATACATTTTCATGAAATTAATCAAAGTTGGAAAAAACGAATGCAATATAAACATATATCAATAACACTTTTGAGTATTAAAATAAAAGGTATTAGAGTCTGTTTTGTGTAAAAAAAATCACATGTAATACAGAGATGAATGTGTTACGTGAATTTAGTTAAACATGTAAATAGCCCCATCAGCTATATGATAAAACACACACTTAACACAAAAGGAATAATAGCATCTACACCGTTTATGCGATTTTTCACCTTTTATGCGATGTTAAAATTTTTCATAATATTTATAAAAATATAGAAAACAGTCTGCGTTACTTTAAAAATCTGAAAAATCCACCCGTTCCCTCGTTTTTAAGCGATTTTTCGCTATTTTCAGCAGCATTTTATTTTCTAGAGTAAAAAAAGTGAATCATTTGCATTACAAAATAACCTTTTTCAAGTGGAAATGACGTCATGCAATTGGGTTCCAATTCGCTTAAAATAGTTTTTCCAGATCATACAGTCTATAATATTTTTTATGTGAATTTAAAAAAAAATTGAAACTGATGTACATTCTATACGTTTTTCAATTGTTAAATATTAAAAAATAAACTGCGAAATAAAATGATTGTTGTTCTTCGTAAAAGGAACCTTGGAAACTTTTATTAAGTGCATTTCAAACTTTTAAAGTAAACAACGGTGCTAATAATAATTTTGTTCCTTACATCTTACCACTTTCACCATGTTAAATTGGCGTTAATCATTTTAGCGTTCAATATAACAGAGTAGCCTAAAAAGCTCTATGCATTAAATATGTGGCTGTTTAAGAACTAGAGCTGTTAATTAAACTAGAAACTGAGAATGACGTTATTTGTGCCATAAGCGTTACTTGTTGCGTCACGGCTATTTGTGCTAAATCTAACTATTAGAAAAAGTGTCGAAGAAATTCACAAGAAAATAAGTAAGTAACTATTTTTGTAATGATTAATTTTTTTAATGAACAAGAGATCTTTTTCTTTCGCGTACGTTATTTAGTAGACAGATATGCATACATTTTCATGAAATTAATCAAAGTCGGAAAAAACGAATGCAAAATAAACACATATTAATAACACTTTTGACTATTAAAATAAAAGGTATTAGAGTTTGTTTTGTGTAAAAAATTCACATGTAATGCAGAGATGAATGTTTTACGTGAATTAAGAATTAGTTAAACATGTAAATAGCCCAATCAGTTGTATTATGGAAGTATTGAACTAGGATGGCGTGTTCGAAAGATAAAAAAAAAGAAGAAATGCACAACCGACCGCTCCAAGGGTTAACAATATAGAAAATAATTAATGTACCGCTCTATAAAAATTGAGATCTTAAAATGAAATCCAATTATAAAATCTGAGAGATCCCGTCTAATATAGTTCAGCGTAGAAATTGTCTTATATTCTGTATTCCAGAAGTTAAGTTGAGTAGTATTCTTTTCAGATATTTTACACTTGAACAAGTAGTGCAATAACGTCCAACAAATCTCTTGGACGTGTTAAGGCGTCTAATCTTGTCATAAGTAGTTTGTGGAGATGGATAGAGATAGATGGCTTTTGAAAAATATTTTCTTTATTGGATACTTTGAGCCCAGTTCAGTGCGAAATATTTTTCTGGCCAACGTAAATTTCGAGGCACTTTAATGTGATCTGAGGTATTCTAGAGGTTTCTTTTATATTACCGAGAGAAATGAGATTAAGTAAAATAAAATTTTATATAAAGTTATAAAAATACAGTTTATCAATACATGTGTTAACTATTTTGTCATATTGCAGATAATTTATAAAAAGTAGATTATTTCTACAGGGTGATTCAGAATTCTTGTAAAAAAACATGTAAGAGGTGGTAGAGGTAATTAAAACTGTTTGGAATCAAACAGCAATGTGTAATCGGTTATGTTAAGTGGTTCTGTAAGTATTTTTAACAGTATAATAAATTACACAATTAAAAAATATTTTTAACAGAATGTGTATGATGGGGGATTAAAAATATGTTTTCCTCAGAGAAAATATATATGATTGTTTTTTTTTAATATGTGTCTATATTGCAATGAATGAAAAGAAAGCTTTTAAAAATTAATATAAAGTGCATGATAATACATCTTTTTCATGCTATATTTTTTATGTCACACTGTCAATTTTTTAAATTAAGCATCTACAGCTCTAAGTGCAAGATAAAATGAACTAATACTTACATTCTCCTCCTTTATTGAACTACCACGGTTTGCCTGCGTTTTTCGCCAGGGTTTATTCTTAATCACTTCAAAACATATCATGTCGCTGGAAGATCAAAGCCGTATGTTTACTCATTCAATTCAGTTCTTTACGTGGCTGACGAGAAAGGCAGGCTGCGGTGCTGCCATTTTTAGTCACACCCCTTTCCCTCGAGGAGTCATGCAGCCTAGGAGGGTGGGGCATCTTACTGTGGCTATATCTGACCAATATGACCACACCTCCTAAGTCACATAATTATTGGAGGGCAAAAGCGTCCGTGTAACCACATGTCAGCAACGCAGCCTGTCTTTCTTGTCAGTTTTAACTCCATTACAATCAGACGACAAGTTTATTTAATATCGTTTTTGAATTTAAAAGTGGCGTTATTCTAATTGAAATGCATTATGAGCGTTGTTTGATTGTCCAGCTGAGGGAAACGAAACTGACCAATGGCTGCAAGGCTCGTCGATGTGTTTTATTACTGATAGCTATAAAAATCTTTAAAAGAATTTAATATTCTCCTGTTTGTCTTTCGCATAGTTTAAAATATCGAATTGAAATTTTAACATTTTGCAAATCTCATTCTAAAAGTTTTTCTTTTTTTTTATAAATTCTTTTTCAATTGAACAATCTTCAGTATTGTGAACAATTATATTTGATCTTTCTGAAACTCAAATTTGAAATCGGGACAATCTGAAAAAAGAATCTCTTTTAAGCGTCCTACAATACTTCATTTAACTGCAGGTTAAAGTTAAAAAAAATATATTAAAATGTTTTAGTACGTTTTCATTCATCAGAAGAAGCTCTTTCGGAAAATATTGAGTCTTTTGTTCATAAAGTTTCTGTCCTTTAAGAAGAATTTAACAGGAACTTTAATTAAAAATTTCATTTTAAAGCTAGTACCGTGATTCTGATACTTATTTTTTCTCAGAGCTTCATTTTATTAATTCTGAAGTAAAGTTTTCACTTCTTTAAAAAAAGACAGGGCGTTGTGCATACCAGTTTCAGGTTCATGCGATAACTAACTCTCTATAAAATGTCTTAATATAAAGTAACTGATATTAGTTCAGCGAAAAATCACAAGAAGTAAAATGATAACTTACAATTATTTAATATGTATGATAAATAATAGTAAAGTATCATTATATTACCATCCTTCTACTGTACAAAAGTCAGTAGTCTCTCTTGTTAAAACTACTGTGAAATTTACTAACCAAAAAATATTTACCGCTACTTAGCTCTATTCGTTTCGTTTTAAGAATAATATATGCAATCTATCGGCTCAAAATAGGCAAACCATCTGGTTCCAGCAGGCTAAACTTGGTAAGCCAGCCAATTCACTTGTTCTTAAAATTATAAATTACGTCTAATTCGTTGTAATGAAATCTGTAACCTAAAACGATTAATTACCTCTATTTTCGCTTGCAGACAATATTTATAGAATATACGATTCAAGATTAATGAGTAAATTTTACGAATGGCATTTTTGTAAGTTACTAAGATTCCAGAACCAAAACCACTTGATGCGGCCGAAAACTATTTATAAACTTGTATTCAATGACGTTTATTATTTAAACGTTCAAAAGTCCCATTTAAAAACCTCCTTATTTCTTCTATGTTTCTGCAATATAATATTCCTTAATGACTAATTTGACTTGTTATTGGTATGGGGTATTAAAACTAAAATTATATTTTTTAAGTGAAATTTCTTCAACAGTATTATTAACGGTATTTAAAAGCATTGCTTTAACAGTACTTATTATTGAAACTAACAAAAATGTCGGTCATTATAAAAAAAGAAAAAACCTATTTCTCCAACAAAATGCATAAATTACATCGGGAAAATAAGATGAATGACAGTCAGTAGCGTCTCCTCATGCAGGATATACAAGTCTCTTAAGTCAAATTACTTTCACAGCTTACTTGTATTTTTCTGCAGGAAAACGATTTTTCAAACTTTGTAAGTAACGGAGATTTCCGACTTGATACTGAGTGACATATATGATTAGATGTAGTAAATATGGTTGAGGATATTATATTAAGATAGAGATAGGATTGTATAGCAGTGATTATCTTTCGGCAGTGATATAAAATAAGGTCCCTACAAGTAGTTTTACAGTACTGCGTACAAGATAACTTTAATACGATAAAATGAAATCGTGACAGAGATCATGTATAAAAGTTGAGTATTTTAACAGAGATATGAAAATACATCCATGGTGATTAAAACTTTATTCCATTGTTTTTCTATGCTTTAAAAAATCGGTCAGGGGATTGTGTTTTAGGAATCATACACAAATTACTAAAGGAAATAATTTCCGAAAGGGGAATAAATGTTTGCGCTTAAATTTGTGTAGAGTCATCAACTTTGTTTGAACTTATGTAAAAGATTTCTTACGCAGAAAAGTTAAATTTTTGTACATTACCTAATTAATTCATCGAGCGGATATTATTAATTTCCATTTTTCAAGGCAGAAACACGTAATGTATTTATATATGGTTTAACTGTATTTGGTTAAGTATAATTAAATGTTATTTATTGAAACATAGTTCACTGAAAATTTTAATTGATTTCATAGAAATTTGCACCTTTTTTTGTAGATTATAATTTACACTATAGTGTAAAACATTTATAACATAGCGTAATCATGATAAAATTATGTTGCAAACACTAAAGGTAGCACAACAAGTTCTCCGAACGTCTATTAATCTTCAGAGGGCGTTCTGTAATGTTCTCTGAACGTTAAAAGGTGTTCAGAGAATTTCGTTGTGCTGCGTGGGACAATTTGATGATTAAAAATCACGATTAAAGATTAAAAAAATTTTTCTAGGTATTTATTAACAAGTGATTGTGAATGAAAAAGAAAAAAGAAATCCTAGGGGGGACGGGGGGTCAAAGTTCTGTACTTATAGTCTGAAAAAGGTAAGTATACCTGCCCGTTACACTTGTGTTCCACTTTGATTGCCATTTTTCAGGAGTTTGTTTATTAAGTTTATATTTGATGTACGATGGTACGATAGGGACTTTCACGGTGTCTTAACTTTGTGGGAGGCCGATAATCTACACTTGGGATCCAGGCCGATGTGTGGGGTGCCCACCGTAGCGGTCTTTCTAAGGGACCTAACCCATATTTACGCTTATTTATCATTAGTTTCGGAAAAAGCCATGAAGCCCTTTTAAAGGCTAGGTCGACGGCCATAACCTAGTTTTAAACCAGGCACCTTCCGTCTGCCAGTTGAGAGAGCTATGCGGTCTTTGACTTTGTAGAGAGTTGTTTCATTTTGCAAGGCAACTTGCCATATAATTCTAGAGGTCGCCTTCGTGTGATTAAATCTAGTGGGCATAATTATTTTTTTTAATGTTACGGACTTTCCTATTTTTAAATTGTTTCGGGCCATGTGTGTGGGACGTTCCATCATTTAGAAGAATACTATCTTCAAATAAAATAAAATAAAATAAATAAATAATTAAATAAATGCATAAATAAAATAAGTTCAATAACTGCAGTTGTTGTAGCAAGCACCAAATGTCACACAACAAATTGCACAAAAATATATAAATTAAGCAAAATAACCAAACTCTGTCTCATCAAAAGGTTCATACCTAGACAGCACACTCCATCTTCCTCATAGTGACTGCATCTTTACATTGTATAAAATGCGTATTTTTGAAGAATTCGCAATTTTCCATATTCAGTCTCCAATTCTAGCAATTATCGGAAGCACATTGCGCAATTCTTTTATGCTGGACATCACACGTTCAAACAACATGTTCTGCAATTCATTATTTAAAGATTATAACACACTTTCTAAAGACGTGCATAGTAGGAAGGCGTGCGATAATTACAAAGGGAAAAAAAAGAAAGAAAAAAAAGAAAAGAAAAGAAAAAAAGAAAAACAACTGAAGGATTTGCTGTTTTTCCAAGTAGCAACGATTAAACATGGTTGTTACTGCTTAAGAGATTTTTCAAGAGTTTCTAAAGTCGTTTTTGTGGCGAATAGGGAAGTGTACAGCGGAAATCAAGCTTTATACTTTACAGTACGTTTTATACAATACTTTGTGAACGTTAGGAAAAGGCTATGACGAAAAATTCCTGGCTACTATAGCGAATGTTTAGCCACCCCTCCCCCATATTGACGTAAGCAACACCTAAATTTAGTGCGTTATAAAAACGCACGATGATCGTATTTACAACGGCTTTTGAATGAGCTTATGCTTTAGAGCATTCCGACGAGACTACTTCTTTACGACAAGTTCCCCCTTCTGCATGAGAGCTTTGGATTTTCGTAATGTATTTCACTGGGAAAAACCGGATTTTCAGCATTCAAAAAATGTATAAATTCAAAATTTTGGATGATTGTAATGAATCGGGCTGGTCAAGCGAAACTTTGTCATTGATTTTTTAGCAGTATTCTTATGTTTGAAGCGATTAAGGGGAAATATAAAGATGTTTTAATACCTTTATTCTTGGTTGAATTCGATATATGAAGACAATGGGTTAATCTGCGCAGAAAAGATGTGTAGTAGACTGTCACTCAAACTTCGGGTTGAAATTCTCTATTGCAGTATTTTCGCAATGAAAAATTATGACAAATAAAAATACCTAACAAACCTAAATTTGAAAAGCGCACAAACAACAACAACAAAAAAAAAACATCTCCAAATGTTCCCCAAACGAAAAGGAAAATTCAAGTAATTTATGTGCTTCTAAAACTAAAATGCAAATACCAGCAAGTAGTTATTGAATTTCAGAATCATAGAGAAAAGCTATAGATGTAACATGATATATGACATTAATTGTGGGTTATAAATCAAAAACATTGTCTTGTACTTTAAACAACGTAATACGTTTCAAGTCATTTTTTGTTAAAAGAAGAAAATATTCGAACGAAAAATTTCAACACACAATAATTCATTTATATTCGCGTTTTCAGTCCTTTGTGACCATCATCTGAAAAATAATGCATGATGCTAAGTAAAACCATCGCAAATTATTGACATCCCCTGACCCATCTTTGATTAATTGGAAGAATCCATAAATGACAATATCATGGGAGAAAAATGACCGAGACATTTCATTATTTGAACAGAAAAATGACTAATAAATCATCACCTTCGCTCCTTATTGATCAAAAATTTGATTTCGATTAGAAAAATCCCCCCCCCCCCGTCTGAATTCACCGGAAGTAGTTGGGGAATGCAATAGGAGGAAAAATAAATAAGTAAAAAAAAGAGAATATAAAAGAATGATCGAAGAGTTCGTGATGAATGACGTCAGAATGGCGAAATAAATCATTCCGGGACTGCGCCAATCTGGAACTGTAGACCTGTTTCTAGGTGGAAAGAATGCGACGTGAATTTAGAGAAGAAGGAAATGATGATATAATATAGATAAATATTAAATCTCACACTAAAATTAAAGTCAAAAAGACAGTTGATTTTCCCCCAAATTTTATTTAAGATAAATATATTATTTGTAGTTCAGATCAAAATGGTTGAGGGAGTTAAACAAAATTTTAACCGTATGTTAGTTATCACAGATTATCATGACAAAGTTTTTGTCAAAATTAGGAAATTTTTGACTGTTATTTTCAAAAGAAGAAAATTTCATTAAAAATTCAAATGAAAAATGTTCTTAATTTATACCATGAGGATCAAGATGAGAAAACTGAAATTTCTAACATATTAGTGGTATTAGTATTTACTTTACAGTGCTGCATTACTTTTTACTTTATTATAGTGGTATTAGTTTATAACATTATTCATGCTACTCACATATATTTCTATTTATTTGACTTGTAATGTAAAATTAAAAAATAAATTAAAAACACTAACTTTTGAGACTTTTTTAAAAGTCATACAATGCATAGAGAAAATTTACTATCGTTTTATGTTCCACCATAAAGATCATGATCTGACCTGAAAATTTCAAACATTTTACTAATATTAGTTTTCACTGTTTTAATATTATTTAATATACTTTGCTACTTATAAGCTTTTTAGATAAACTCGTAATGCTTTATCGAATTAGAAATTTTTTTTTTATTATTATTGTGATTTTCTGTAACTTTTTTTTTTGTAATTTATCTACGATTATTGGCTCAATGTCATTAGGTTTGCAAGCTGAAATTCCAAACATTGATTATACAAGACTTAAGGCTTTTATTTTAAATTAATATTAAACCTTATAGGAGCAGCCCTTCCCAAACGTCGCAACTCCAACTAAAGAACGACACCATGCTTTAGGTATTAACCTTTTACAGACCAAATTGACATCCAGGCCTATTTTAAATTAGTTCTCTCCATACTTTGTCTTCTAATGCGTTAGTTTAAAGGATATTTGTCATTTAAATGTTGAAAAAATATTCTAAACAATTTTCACTGCGTTCCAAATTCGGAGCATAGGTCGTATGTAAAGATAATAACATAAGATTATAACGTAAGCAAAAAGAAAAGTGTACTGCGTTTACAGTAAATACAAATTTCAAAATTTGAACTTTACAAATTATAAACTATGGATTTTCAGCAAAAACCGAAGAACTGACGTTACATCTCAGATTTTAGGTAGCTCCCCCTACCGTGAACGTAGCTCCACCTAATTTGAACGTAGCTGCACCACTGCAACAGCAATTTTATATAAATACTAGCTGATCCGGCAAACGTTGTTTTGTCATATAAATTATTCCTAGGATTATTTTAGTAGAAAGAAATGACTAACTTATTGTAAGTTTGTGAGGATGTGGTATATGAGTGGAAGAGGCATGGAGCGCTGTGAACGATGCTGGAACTTAAAAATAACACTATACCAAACATTTATATTTTTAATTCATTGTAATTTATTCTTTAAATTTATATACATCGCTAATTACAATAATTTTACTAAAAAATAATATCAATCCCTTAACGCAATAGAGTATACAATATTTTTTGTTATTCCCATCTTTAGATAACACAAACAAACTGGATGCCCACTGTATGGTTTGCCCACTCGAGAGCATGCCACGTATAACTGTCCGTGTGAAAAACATGGTGTGCTCAAATCTAATCCACAAACAGACATAGTTTGGCCTTGAGACTTATTGATAGTCATTCCATAAAAAAAGTTTGCCCCCCCCAAAAAAAAGGATGAAAATCTGAAACACTTTCAGATTTTAATACGCACTATAGTGCTATATATTTAAATCGTATCATAATTTATGCGTCGTCCCTATTTTTCGTCCTTACTCCATTAAGTTGGAAAGTGTTATCATTATTTATGACTGTGCTGTATTTTTCTTTCTTATTTCATAAAACCCATCTTTGGAATCGAAATCTATCCTAAAATCGCCTACTAAAACTATTTTACAATCTTCGCGAAGTATATCACAACTATACTTCACCGTATTATATATATTGTTTCCTACTTTAACGCCTCGACTCTCGCCAAGGAGGCGATGATTAAACATATGCAGTTACCATGAAGATTTTTTGTATTTATGTAGAAATCGTAATTTAGAACTAAAATGGCGATTTGGAACAACATGTAAGTACAGCATGCCGTTACATTTTTTATTTATTTTGGATTACCAATTAATGTAGTTTTAATAATTACGTGTCTTCAAATTCCTTAACTGGCGCGTTTATCGCTAATTTGTTTACTTTAGTTATCGCCTAGTTCTTTTGGGTGCGTTGAAACGGTACTTACGTATTATCCCGGCGGTCACTTCCGCCAAACTACTTTTTCGTAGATTTTAAATACGTTGCCAATCGTATTCCAAACCATCAACAATTTCATGTGCCCGGCATTTATCTTTGTGAAAAATTGCTTGTCTTGGCGGACCGCCGGGTTGAAACTTGTGCATACCGTTGAAACTTGTGCATAACTCCCAGAGACCCATGTCTGCAAAGATCGACAAAGTACGGGGATTTTTTAGGTTGGCGAGAGTAGGGGCGTTAAAATAGGAATCAACTCTTTCTTGTACCAAAAAACACATCTTAGGAATCGAAATCTATCTTAAAATCGCCTACCCCAGACAGCACAGCAAACTTGCATAAAACTTGCAGCAAGCTTGATTTATCAAGTCAATACTTGTCAATACTTGATTTATCAAGTCAATACAAGTCAGCTTGAATTAAGCTTGAAAATTCCAGTCGTGTAAGCTTGATTCAAGCTTGAATCAAGTGTTCTAGTTTACACTTGCCCAGCTTGCATTAAGCTGGACATTTCAAAAATGAATCAAGCTTGACATCTCAAGCTTAAAAAAAATTCCAAATTTTTTTTTTCTAAATTTACGGGGCGCCCGCTGGCGAACGCGCCCCACATACTTTATTTTTCCGCGCATTTTCCCCCTCTATGCTGTAATTTTAAGCTGTTTCCACCGAGTGTCCGTGGCTAGAATAGAACCCGGGACCTTTCGATTAGTTGCGCGTTATCCATTCAGCAACCAGAGCCTTGTGCAGCTATGACTAAAGTTTGAAGTGAATTATTAAGCGGTTTTCTGGCCAGATTGATAAGTGGGCGATATGTTATTTGTTTTGTTTTTTTGTTTTTCCATGGGATGCATCAAAATTAAAATAATTTTATGTGTGATTTAGAGACTCTACTAATAGGAAAATAAACATAATATAAACTTAAGAGCAACAAATGTTTTAAAACTTTCGCAACACTCATGAGCAATACTGCCGCTGGCCATAATCGAGACAAACGACTGATTTTGAAATCAATTTCGAGTATAATTGTATTTTATTTTGAAGAATTTTCATATTTGGAAATATAGAATGGGTTTACTTACTTAACACAAATTTTGTGTTAAGTAATCTGAAATCAAAGAAACAGATAGTTAAACGTTACTTCGAAATGCTATATCACAGTTGCTAACATAACATGTATGGAATACAAACACTTTAGTCATTTTTGTAAATATTTCTTATAATAACAAATAATTGAAAAATTTTGCTATTTTTTAACGCTAAAAATTCTCTTTACAAATGTGGTTAGTTATTTTCCTACATATATTGGTATGCTATATCGATATAGAGCATTTCGAAGAATTAAAAATAAGTTTAAATTAATTTATACAAATGTAAATTTGAATTATTTTCATTGTTCATACTTTATAATTAAAAAAATTATTTAACTTCTGAATTTTTTTAATCCTTTGTAATTTTATTTTAAAATTACAAAAGTGTAAGATGTAAGATTTTTGGGCCCTAAAATCTGTAGGCCCTGGGCAGTTGCCCCGTTTGCCCTGCCGGTAATATGGCACTGGTAATAAAAAACCCATCCCCGTTAAAACACATCTTTTACGAACTTTCAACAAATTTGAGGACGCTAGACAATTAATGTCCATTCTCTTTTCACAGATGGCGCCATCGCCGCACTTTGCAAGTCAAAATCCAGCTTAAGCCAACCTTGCATTGCCAAGCCAAATCTCAAGCTTGATTTAAGCTTATGTGCTGTCTGGGACTGAAACTGTTTTATAATCTTCGCCAGGCATATTCTACCTGTAGGCATATTCCAACTATACCGCAAAGACATTTTAAATGCTGTTTGGAATGGGCATCATAATCCATGAGTGTAAAAACCTGACAACATGAGTGTACCGTATTTTCCTTTCTTGTTCCACAGAGAACTTCTTCGGAATAGAAATCTATATTAAAATCGCCTAATAAAACTCTTTTACAATATACGCCAGGCGTTTTCTAACTATACGCGAAATATATTTATAATAAATTGTCACGTTTTGGCACAACATTTAGCGATCAATTATCAAAAATTGCAAACCTTGTGCGACTTTCAACATTTTATTGACGGCCCCCCCCCTCTCCACATTATCTGGCAAACACATTTGAAAAGTGACTCGACACGCTAATGTCTACACAGAAATCCTGATTGAAATGAATAGCACTCTGGGGGTAAACATTTTATGGTGGACCGCCCTTATGACTTAGGGGTATGAGGCATAGTTAAAAACCTATTCTCAGACCTAATGAATATACATAGAAAATTTCATTAAAATTGGTCGAGTGGTTTCGGAGGAGTTAGGTGACTAACACTGTGACAGGAGAATTTTATATATTAGATTTCATTACCTGAATCTATCGTGTGATAGGTCATTTTCTATATTTCCTTCATTTTACTTTTATTTATTTATTGTAAGTAAACATTTCTCTCTTTGTTTAATTTAGACTTGAGAATTGTAAATTTATTTTTTAATTAAAGCATGTTTGTTATTTTTAAAAAGCGCATTTGGTTTAAAACAAATAATTTTTTTAATGAAATGAAATATTTTATTTTAAACCAACCATGAAACAATTTTGTTTGGTTTATTATTTTCAAAAACCTTTGGCAATTACAATTTATTTTATATAAATTTCCTTTATTTATACATTTTTATTTAAAAAAATACTAGAAAAGTGTATATAAAATATATACAGGTATATGCTTCGAATTTATAACCTTACTTGTCATGCTGTCACTTGAAGTAAAATATTAAAGTTTAAAAAATAAATATTCTTAGAGGAAATTTATAACATACTTTAAATGTTATAGCATAAGCGTGTTTCGAAAAGTCGTTTTTCAAAAATAGCCCCATTCTGGTGATTTATATCCGCAACTTGGCATCTTTCAGCGCTTTGAATTTTCGCCGATGACAACAGATTTCATTTGAGAAATACATTAGGCGCATCAGCATGCCTGGAAAACATTTTGACTAAAAAGATGACATTGTTGCTGTTTATGCTTTGATATAACAAGTGAGAAGGAACTTGCAGTTACGTTATAATACTAAGCTTACTATAAGTCCAAGAATATTAATATTAAATAATATTTTAAAAATTTGACTACTTATTAATAGTTAAATTAAATTGATTGATAACCGCTTTTATAGAATTACTCTTACGTACTTTTCAGTAAGTACATTACAAAGCCGTTAAGAGTGGTGATTTATGATCAAAATTTACTTTTCTTCTTAAAAAAAAATAAATAAAGATGCTAAAAATATAGAGTGTTACATAAAGATTTTATTCAATAAATAATTAAAAGAAATTATTTTAAAATTGGAAAATACGAAATCTGTAGCAACTTAACTTTTACAGAATTAAGATCCACGCATATTTGAGTTGGTTTTTTGCATACCTTCTAATGCATTATTTAAAGAATGTTAGTAATTTAAAAGGTTCAAAATTTTTTATAAATATTTTTACACTGTGTGCCCAATGGCAACATGGTTCATTTCCGACTATACTTTCACATTGGTTTCAAAAGCGAAATATAATAATGCGTAATTAAAATAATAAGTGAAATAAGCATTAAAAAAGAAACATTTATTTTTGAATTTAAGTATAGATATCAATTAATTTTGAAGGGAAGGGGGTGTATCAAGATAACTTTGTAAACATATGTGAAAATGGCTTTTTTAATGATTTTTTTCCCAGTGTCACCCCTAATGATAGAGATGCAGCTTCTAGTACAAAAAGTCAAGATATCTTTTAACGAACATCTTTTTATTATTTCAATTCAATATTCATAAAATTTCATTTTAAAATAAATTCTTAATTTTATATTCCCAATTGGGAAGTTTGGCCCGTAAAAGGTTAAGTAATATATAGTTCAGAAAGCTTCTCATTCTACTGAATTTCTAGTGTTTTTTTGTTAAGTTAAAATATTTTTTAAAGAAAGAAAAGTTTTCTCTCCTTGGAAAGAACGTGCAATTCGCAAATATAAAAATCAGTTATTTAAAAAGATTGTAGCTGCTTTAAGAATTCTAAATATTTATTATCTTAAACATCTATTTACTCTCAGCCGCTTAGTTATACTCAGTCAAATGAGAACTAAACACAAGCATGAAAGAGGTACATATTTTTATTTAAAGAACTAATTTAGAATGGTTTATGATATTTTTACAAACACTTATCCACAGAATTGCAAGAAAGTTATTTGCAGTTAGAAGATTATTATCAAGTTTAAGCTTTTCTTAATTTCTTTATGGATATTTTTGGATTACGTCAGGTTTTAGACTTTCTTTAGCTAATATTACGTTCCCATGATATGCTAACATCGCTAGTATAGTCGAATATTTCTGTCTAAAGCCAAGATTATTTAGTTTAAAAGACTGAATTAAGAAACCAACTTTTTCAGTCATGATGATACGATAGCTCGTATCTAGGGTAAACTTAATAGTGCTGCATTCCATGACTGAAGGTGTCATGTTAGTGGGATTAACAAGTTTATTGGTATGGAACTACAATAAATCAAGGCTTTTAAAAGTTATTACAGCTCTCTGAATGATCAAATGAAAGTGAATTCCAATGGGATTAGCAACTTTTCCTAAGTTATTTAGGTACAAGTCGACACTTTTTTTTATATTTATAATTATACTTCCAATACTTGATATCAACAGAAATTTGTATCTTATTGATTTCAATGGATGCTGAGAACATGTCATTGTTTATGTTCTTAGTGAAAAAGTTTGAAGCTGTTGTTAGTGTCCGATTCTGGAAAATATATACAAGTTGCTGTTAGATAACAATAATGTAATAATTCAGATATCGGGTGTCTTTGAATTGAAAATAATTTCTTAGTCTCTGAATGTTTCTAGACTTCAATGAATAACAGGATATGATAATCCTATTTGTCCAATGTCTTGAGCAGAACGTAGTGCTAAGTCTGAAGGTTCTTGCTTTCAATGGATAATGAAGACATTCTGTGGAATATGTCTTTCATGCAGTCGTTTGAATCAGTGAGAAGTATGGTTCCCGGAAAAGATACAGAAGTTGCTTGCTGGTTAGCGATAGTTGAGATTTTAGTAATTGTGCAGTTCAAAGTCTATTTCTATCTTTGAGAACTACAAGAATTAGTTGAATAAGTGAAAAAAATCCAAGGCTTCCGATGTTCAAAGCTGGCTACTGTGTTGAATCTCACAGTTCTTGCCTTCGATGAATGTTAGAGACATTGATAGCGACTTCAACATGTAGGAAATGTTAGTTGCAGTAAAATATATAGAAACCAACGCTTGCTATCCATAGTTGTGATACTGATTATTCAGTTCAAAATCTATTGCCTGAAGTCTGCTAGAAATTGTTCAATAAAAGGATGCAATGATCCTGGTTTCCAATGTTCAAAGTTGAATGTTGAAGCGAGTCTGACATTTTTTTCTTTTCGATGGATGATGGAGGCATTCTATCATAAAAATCTTTAAGCTAGACGTTTGTATCGATGAGAAATGTTCGTTCCGGGAAGTTCAAAGATGATAACTGGAATTCTTCTATCCTATTCAAATTATGTAAGACAACTATTGAGACTATTTGTGTTGGTAAAATAAATCATTCGGAATATAACTTCTTTCAATTCATAAAAAAATGGAGGTAATTTGTGAGTGGAATGAAAATGAATCGTTTCACTTGTTTTCAAGAACTTTAAGGCTTGAAGCACGAAATAAATGGAACTCCATTAATTTACAATTATTTTTGGTACTTGTGAATTATACCGTCGACATGCCAAGCGAAGAGATTACTCGCGAAGGGTTTGTACTCTGCAGTTCCGTTGCTATTGCGCATGCGATAATGCGCATCAAAATACCGTTATGTTCTGCTATGGATAAAATGAATCGTGTTTCTTTTAAAACTTATAAATTTTTATGTGTGCAAATGATTTTTAAAATTGATTTACGACTTAACGAAATATAAGCGTTTACCAAATCATTGTAATGGGAATAATATGCAAAGTGTGTGTTATTAACTGCGGAGCTGGCATGAAGCGGAACTGTTATATGTAGGCCGACAAGGCGCCATTTGATGAACTGCGTTTGTGTTGTACTTATTTTTAAATGTTTGTGTGTGTATTAAAAAAAATATTTTGCATGTCTTGACGGAATTTAAGTATTTATTAAATAGGTTTACGTTTGTAATACTAAAATTGGTTTTTGTTTTTATGGCAACTCGGGTGGTATGTAAGTTTTTGAACAGAAGTATTTGAAGGTAACCCAACCTTAGCGACGCCAACTAGATGAAAGAATTTTTGGCGAAAATGTCGACGATATAATACACAAGTACCTCATTTGGTTGATTCCTACTTTAGGACCACCACTCTCGCCAACGCAACGATAAATATTGATATATATTTACCATTTCGATTTTATGTATTTATATTGAAGCCATACGGCAAAGGGTTTATTCGCAAATTTCTCTCAGTAATCAATCGGTATTCCAGCTGCACGTGATCAGTCATGAGATTTGATCTTTTATAAGGCCGTTGCCTACGAAATGCTCATAATATGTAGTATTACGTAGGCAACGTTAAGGTTTAGTATCCTTTTACGCATTTTCGAACCGTATTAATAGGAGCAGATGATTTCAACTCATTTATATTAGCATCGTCAAGCACAAATAAATCCGATACGGGAAATTTGGTTGTTAGTTTAACTTTAAATATTAAAGTATAAATATGTATTTTTATTTATGCATTAACCCTCCAAGCGGCTGAGACGTAAAATCCCGTCAATTGCATTCCAGTTTTCACTGCAATGCATCTATAATTTAAATTGTTTATAACTCTCACGTATTATAAAAAAAATAATAATGTTAATGTTGTACATATTTTGAAGTTGAGTTTTTAATAATTACAAATCTTCCTCACAAAATTTAATTTTTTTCAATAATTTTAAAGGCACCGTGAAAACAACTTTACATTATTTTCCCATTTCTAAGACGCTCAGAGGGTTAATGATATAATTTAATATCACGGACGCAAAAATTTCTGGCATCTGAAAATTGGTTTTCTAGGACAATTTTAAATGTTAATATTTTAACTTATAAGAATTGAGTTCTTTTCGATTTTACTAGTTGATAACTATTTCTAAATAGCGGATTCGGTGAATTTATCTATTCTGTTTCTTAATTTTGTGAGGTGTTTTAAATTTACCTTGCAAATTTTTCTGATTCCATTTCCTAAAATTGTTGTGATTCAACATACTTCATTGGTTAAAATAAAGTAAAAATTCACGAATCCGCTTTTAATAAAGGAAATACATATAATTTTAAAGAATCTGCTCATAAATTCTTGTCAAATGAAGTCATTTGGAGCATTTAAGTACATCATTATATTTATTTTACTTGCCAACTAATGAATTTTTAATAATTGTCGTCAAATTCCGTATTTGGTGCGTTTAATGCTTTCTCTGGGAAGCGTTAAAACTTGGGCGCATGCGCGATCACGGACTATTGACAGGAAGGTTCGCCAAAACGCGGCGATTTTTTACGTTGGCGAGAGTGGGGGTCCTAAAGTAGGAATGAACCCCTCATTTTTCCGTACACGATGAGACGTCTCATGACCAGACCTGCGCAAACGACGATTCCATCCATTTGCTCCAGCAGAGCTGCCAAGTCTCCGGCTTTTTCTGGGAGATTTCCCACCACAATTTTTAGACAGTTTTATTTTACATTAAATATTTGGACTTATTTTAAGCATCAAATTTGTAAGTAAAAGTTAGTGGTGAGGAATCTCCCAAAAAAAGCCGGAGACTTGGCAGCTCTGCTCCAGGTATCCAATACACATCACCGAACTGCTTCAAAGACGACGACTTATTTACACAATCGTCCAAAATCCGTTCCATAAGATCCGGGGGATACGTAATGGGCTCCGGAGGCAAAGGAGCCGGCCGAACAGGAGGAGCAGACCTGACAAGTTTCGGAAATGGCTCCGTCGCTGTTACGTAAGATTCAATACCTGAACTGGCATCAGTGAAATATTCTTCACCAACATATTTTCTTTAATAAGCTTGCAAGAAAAGACACAAATATATTTCACCCCAAAAGTTATATATTAAACTTGTCGTCAATAATTAATATCATTCAATAAGCAGTTTCACAAATCAAAAATACGATGAAATCGGAGTATTATTCGTAAAGGTATAACTTTCTTACATTCACCTATAGAAGCTTGGTCAGAAATGAATCGGGTTTCTGATTGTTGTTAAGTTTTCTGAATTTCCTAAAATGTCTTATCTTTCATTCTTCGAAAAAATAAAATAATGCATTTAAAATGTTTATAACAATCTAAAAGTGGTACAAATACGGTTACAAGCTATATTTTGTTTAGAAAGCACGTTTTTATTATATTGCTTAATTCAAGTATATAATCATATATGTAAATAATTTAATTGCACGTATAAACAAACTAGTTTGTATGGATACACTGAAAAATACGTAAAAAACTTAATAGCAAGTTGCATGCGGTTTAGTTTAAAATATAGTAAATGCACTGCAATTACAAAACCCAGTGTTTGAATCTGAAACTTTAATGTTATGCTGCTGCAATATTTTTATTACATGTCTGTTTCTTTTATATTTATATGTAACACATTACGCATATTTCTCTGTTTCTTTCATCGAAAGAGATATCTCTTTCACTTGATACCCTGCAATCACCTTTCATCACACTATGCTTAACTCCATTTCTTAGAAGCTTCCATATTATTATGTTGCTGTCCCGCGTATTTTATTATGTCCTTTTGATGAAATACTTACATAAATACTCATGAAAGTGTCTGAAGGAACAATTCATTGGTAACATCCTTGTGTTATTTCATTTTTCTTGTGTTTGGTGCTTTAATATAGAAAATAAAAAGAATTTAGAGGAAATATATAATTTTCATTTCAACCAAATGTGATTACAGTGATATGAGGTATTTCTCGACATCTTGTATTTTTGCAAAGTAATATCGAATGCTGTAAAATATTGAGCTTATTCAGCAATGCTCAGCGAGCTTAAAGGACTAATTTTTGGTTGTGTGAAAATGAATTGAGATACTTAACCTCAAATCGCACGTCATTTCCGGGAATTAATAAACTAGCGTTAATGTTAAATAACGCTGGCACTTTGTTATTTTCAATGACTGTCGAATACCCTTTATTCTTTCTCCATCATTTTCTAACTATGAGATCTAACTTGTGTTTGTTGTTGTTATTACTAGCTTTCGGCCAGTGCTTGTAAGAATACAAGCACTGGCCGAACCGGTGCTGTTTATCTTTCCGTGTTCTAATCTGTTCTGTGAGAAGAACTGTCATGTAAAATTTAAAAATATATGTATTCTCTAAAGCAAAGTGTAAATTCTTTTTTTTTAACACGGTCACTGCCATCAGCAATGGGTCTCCATTTTTTTTCCCTGTATGTGCCGTGAGCATCACCTGTGGGATCAGAGGTATCATTCCACATTACGTAAAATAAAGTTTCTTGGGCACTTGAGCAATGACTTTATGTTTGTAGGTGGCGCTCTATGCTAACAGCTCTTTAAAAATCATTCCTGGACACACAGCGCCATCTATTACAAAAAGCTAAAGTAATATTTTTAATTTTCGCATAACTATAATCATTTGTACTTTATATGGATGGCATTGAAGTTGTTAAATAAACAGAATACACATAAATTACGCAAAACGTTAGGCTGAGAACATAAAGCATATTAAAAAAATTCTCCACGAAGAAACCCTATCAGTATTTTATTGTTTTCGCCATAATATTAGATGTGCAGCTTCCCTATTTTTTGTAGGACCTCTGAAATGCGAGCACCCGTCGTAATTTGTTTTCTTCAAGGGAACTTGAAAACTAGTTAAGTCGGCATATATTTATCTTCAAATCTCTGACACTTTTAAAGATGTAATTATCAAATTTTGTGCATCAGTTCATTGATGTGTGGAACAAACTATGTGTCTGGGTCATATACAAATTTAGACTGCATAAGTTTTCGAAAATTAACGAAGGGAGATTTTTCTTAATGTAGACTTTCTTTAGAACCTTATTTTGAACATATTTTTATTTTACATTGCCACTTATCTCTAACAGATGAAGAATTAAAGCATTTTACTCTCTTTTTGGGACACCCTGTATTAGAACACAAAGACGGTGTTTTCAGATTGTGACTTGGCCAAAACAGATATTTCATCAGATGTTTGAAAAACTGGAAAACTGGTGTATTGGTCGTAGACATATTGATACTTAATAGATATTCATTTTTGATAGAAAAAATTAATAAGTTAAACATTTCCATAATTCGTAAAAAGCTAAAATATTTAGTTCACTGTGAAATATTTAATTTTTATTTAAACTTAACATAAAGATTCGAGCATTTTTACATTTATGCTTGTTTCATTTTTAAAGCTTTTAAATATTATATATATATATATATATATATTACTTTCATTAAATTCACTTCTCTTTTTAATTAATTGATTTTAACAGTGCTGAAAATGTAATGATTTACTGCGCGTTAAAGCATTCTTACAAAGTAAACTTTTTCTTGCGGCACTTAAAGAATTAATTTTAAAAATACCAAACATAGCGTTTCCAACTCATGCACACGTGATTGCAACGATACAAAACTCTTCTACACCATTTTCACTAACGCCATATTTTTTTTCAAATATCTAGAAAAACCATAAAATATTGGAACGCATTCAGCCACCATTCATTCTGTCCAATGCGCTTGAAGTACTAATCTTTAGGATGTATGAAGATTGATTGAGATGCATGACCGCAAGTCGATTCTCCATGCCAGGAATTCCAGTGGAAATGTTGAAGAGAAATACTTCACTCTGCCTGTACTTGGTTGTTCTCAGTATTGTCGAAATTTCATTCTTTTTTGCGCTATGCTTCGACAATGAGCCCATCATTTATTTTGCCAAAATAATGAGATATTATAAGAAATAAAGTATAATTGATATGTGTAAAACCGAAAAGTAAAATAAAGAATTACAAGTTGTTAAGCATTTTTCGGTACATTTCAGGTGTTTTCGCATTTATTTTTGCTTAGCGACAAATAGAAATTCTCAGATCCTGACGGAATCATTGGAACTTCAGCGATTTCGGATTATAGAAACCCTGTAAAATTAATTTTTAAAATATCGCGATAATTAGGTAAACCTTTATAAATTTTTCGTCGAAATTCTTTACATCTGATTTCTATGAAGACTTCAAATTCAACAAAAATATTTTTTTTCTTGTAAATGCCATGTTGCATATTTTAATTATGAAAACTACAATCTCAGCAAGAATTCTTTTTTCTTGTAAATGTCATGATGCCATATTAATTTCGAAAGTGTTCGATTATACTTGGGTACTTATAATATGAAATGTTAAATTATATCCTAACTTTTAATTATTTATTTTTCTTTCGTGTTTTATGCATATCAATTATGCTTTTTTAGTAAAAAAGTATTAGTAAACCATTGAATAAAACACGCAATTAACAACTATTACCGACAGAATACACATAAATGATTATTACCCATGGATTAAGACATATTATAATTATTTGTGTGTCTTCCAATAAAAACTATAAAAAAATTTAACGCCAATTTTGTCCTCAACAAGTATACTTTTTCTTATAAATGACATTATGCACATTTCAGTCTGAAAGTGTTTGACTATATTCGAGTGCTTAGAATAAGAATTGCTAAAATTCTGAGAGTCATAAAGAATTAAGATTTGTGAGAGTCATAAATTATTAGTAAAACGGTAATAGAAAGACATCCAATAGAGTACACTGTAAACAATTATTAGCAGTAGAACGCATATTAGATGATTATTACTCATGGAATAAGATATATTATAATTACTTTGTGTATTAAAGTTTATAAAAAGACTATAAAAAATTATGACTCCAATTTTGATGAAGGTAATTATTTCATAAACCTTATTAGTGAACACTAATTTCATTTATTTATTTTTTTGTTGATGTTTCTTATACCCCCTGGCAACTGTAAAGCGATGCCAGATCCTCCATATGGGACGGCTTCCAGTTTAATGCACTCCAGTGGGAGGAAGTCTCACTTTGTTTTGGGTCTCCTAATTTTGAACCAATTCTAAATGAGAGACTTAGCACCTGAAATTGGCACCATCAGAGGTATCGTTTCAACATGAAGGGCATTGGAGCCACGAACAGATTTTATGTTCAGCAGCTTCCATTAGCGTACGCGATTCCACAGAAGCCCGGCCGAGAGAGGCTTCCCCCCTTCCAAGCACTGACCTAGCTGGTGCTGCTTCACTTTCTTTGCTCTTATAAGAATGGAGCGCTTAGCGTGTAGGCCACTGCGGGGCTTTTATTTCCTTTAAGGTAACGTCTCTAAAATAAAAATGACTTTTAAAACACTGGTATCACTTAAGCGTAATCCTTTAATGGAGCGACTAATATTGTACACAAAATTTTCTATAAGAAATGTAAAGTACGCCTTCTATAAAATAGTGAAATTTTATACAAATTTTGCTAAATTTAAAGAAATTTATTTACTTCAACAGCCCCATTAAGAAATGAAAAAAAAGCATTATCATATTTTTGTATTATTAAGCAACAATAACCTTATTCATTTCAAATCTATACAGAAACTATTCAAAATTTCATTCTAAATCTATACAGAAATGAAAAACCTTATAACATTTTGGAAAACTTTGTTTTCAAAGAATTTAGCTGTTTCTCAAATACACACACACATATATATATATATATATATATATATATATAAAGATAGATAGATATCCTTATCAGAATCCACATCTGAAATCATTTGTCCTCGAAGGAAGGTGGACGTGAAAAAGCGGTAGGGGTCGTAATTTTTTTTTTTTTGAAACGAAAGATAAAAAGTATTATCTAAATAATTCTTTCTTTAAAATAAACAAAAAGAATGTAATGTTTAGATTCAATCTGTTTGTTATTAAAAACTTGTTGAAAAAATATTTTTTCCAAATCTAATGTATACAAACGACATTAGTTTTATCTCCCCATACTATATAAATAACACATTTAGATGTGTTACTAAGGTATGAAACTAGAATGATGTGTTAGATGAACAGAACTTCCCACATACACCGCTGCAAGGGTTAATCGATATCGCATAGTCAGCACAAAACCATGCAGAACACCCTGTTATATCTGTCTGGTAAATAATCAACATCCAAATTCTCAATAAGGAAGATTTTAAAACAGAGAACCTGTTATAAGATGTGAGAAATCCCTCCTAGCATATTTCACAGTAGAAATTATTTTATATTCCGCATTTGAGAGATTAAGTTGAGCGGTATTATTTCCGGATACGTTACACCTGAACAAGTACTGCAATAACACCCAACAAATCTCTTGGACGTGTTAAGGCGACTAATCTAGTCATAAGTAGTTTGTGGAGATGGATGGAGATCGATGGCTTTTGGAAGATATTTTCTTTATTGCATGGTCTGAGCCCATAGCTCAGTACGAAATATTTTTTTCTGGTCAACGTAAATTACGTCACTTTAATCTGATCTGAGGTTTTCTGTAGGTTTCTTTTCTATTACGTAAAAGGATGAAATATAACACAAAGTACATTTTTTTATAAAGTTATAAAAATTACAAACATTAATAAATGCGTATGCTAGCTATTTTTGTTAAGGTATAATGCTACTTTTGTGACACTGAGAAAAATTAAACTTTTTTAGAAAAACCCATGTTTTAATTTAAAATAGGGTATAAACTAAAATTTATGTACAGTTTTAATCAATTGGAATGAATTACTGGCAAATTTAAGTGAAATTTTAATAAAACGTGTATTTACACCACACCTTCTATAATAAGCAATTCTAACAAATATTCTCTAATAATATTTATGCAATGTATAATCAGCATATTTATTTGTGTAATGAATCCAAAAATTTGCAAAAGTACTACTAGTTATGAAAATATTTGAATTTTTATAGGAAAACTCAGAATTTTGTCTAAAAAAAGCATTTTTTGGATGACAAAAATGTTCATAAAATCTATCAATAAAGAAATAGAAATTAAAGTCTGCTTCACAAAACAGTTGGTAATAATTAAAAAATCCTGTCAAACTTCCAAGAATATCTTGGATGTTATGCGATGTGACATTTATAGCGCAAATGCGCACGTTATGCGATGTGACATTTATAGTGAAGAAAATTTACGAAAATCACACTTTTTCTGAAAATGCTTTTAAAGATTTGAATACTGTACAAAGTGCCATCCTTCCGATTCATTATTTCTTATTTAACCAAGCTTCTAGTTATCGTAGAAACAAAAATAGAACTAATATTAAATCCTAATCGAGTGATTTATAAAAATAAGCAAATAAAATATTTTGAAAATTTTCACAAAACAAAGATGTTTTGGGTAGTCTCAATATTACTGCTAATTTGTAAAATTTATAACGTTATTTTCTATTCAGGGTGATTTGTAACTCTTGGGGAATAAATATAATGAGTGGTAGAGGAAACAAAGACCGTCCAAAATCATATCGGAAATGTCATCTCGATGTATCCATTAATAACGATTTTGTAAAAAGTGGTGAAGTGTTTGCCTATTTTCTTAATCGAAATTGTAATAATTAATTGGCTTTTCTTCTACAATATCATAAAAAAACGAAAAAAAAAATTGCAAATTATCAATTTCAGTCAAGTGCTTTCTGTTAAAACCGCATTAGTTTTGGGCAAACCGTGGCTGGAAAGTTATAATTATTTCAACAAAACTTCCAGTCTGATTACTAACAGTTTCATGAAGACGATGCTTCCGACCCGTTTCCATTGCACTTTTCTAATAGGATTGTCAGAAAATGAATGGGGGGGGGGGCAGGGGGAGTGAGAATATTTTTTTTTTAATTATTCAGAAGTGAAAACCACTATTGATATTTCACTGCATTCTAGCTCTTTATGCAGAAAAACGGGTTTTACAGGCGAAGAAATCTCTTTATGTTTACATTTCACTGCATTCTAACACTTTATGCAGAAAAACAAGATTTACAGGCAAAGAGAAAGGTAGAAGATGGGGCAAACTTGTTCTCAAAATAATTTCTCCCGTTTTACGAAGAAAAAAAGTCGCTGGGGTCAGATTTACCCCAGCGCGCCTGCTTACAGGTTAAAGTTAAGACCGTGAGAAACAGGGGAGATATATTAATTGCGTTTGAAATAGACTTAGATACTGATACAAATCCTTTGTTTAAAAGGAAAGTTACTACGCCCTAAAAATTTTGAAGCAAGCAAACAGAAATTTTGAATTTTGAGAGGATGTTTAATTTTGTATGTTATATATATATATATATATATATATATATATGCGCGCGCGCGTGTGTGTGTGTGTCCTAAACAAAAATCTGCCCTAAAGGCATTGACATTAATTTATTATTAACAAATTACAAAACTACTTAAAAAAGGAAATCGAATTTTTGATATCGCATAAAATTTTCAGAAGATTAAATATGACTAAACGGAAAATTTTAATTTTTATAGGGCACACTTACAAGAAAGTTCTCTATAATATTCCTCACATACAAATGAGTTGATGTAAAATGTTTCAGCCTTTTTTTTACCTGTAAAAAATGATTAAAGCGTGCTACGACATTTTTGAGACGCCCTGTATAACACAATCAGACTCCATATTTACCTTCGTAATTAATCTTACAAACAGTAAACTCAGAAAAAAAAATGGAATAGCGAAATACCTTTCCGCAACAGGAGGTTAATCTACCAAAGCAACAGATTCCCCTTGATGTTGAAAGAGCCAGGTGCAACGCATGCGCAGTAGACTTCACTCTTTCTGAAGACCCGTCTTCTTGGACGAAACATCCTGTGAGTCCATTTCGCTGTTTTGAAATGACTGGAAGAATGCTAGCAGCTATCTTACGAACTCATTGGTGAATGGAGTTTGTTGGTATAATTTGCAGAGAAAGCCGGCATTTCAGTAATTTATAGATTTCATTATATAATATATGTATATTAAAAAGTTTCCGAGATTCTTTAAAAAATTTTTTTAAAGTTGGTCCAACTCCAAATACCTATATCAACTTGAATATACGACACTGATATTTAAAACACAAAAAATAAGTATCCCCTCAAAATTCAAAATTTCTATTTTCTATTAGCTTCCTTCAAAATTCTATTGGGGTGTATAAAAATTTGTTTTCAAACAAAATATTTGTTTAGGGATCTAAATTTAATAAAACAACAATTGAAGCCGTGACTTCTTAATCACATAAGTCCAGCTGAATAGATCTTCAGAAAAAGAAGAAAAGCTGAATATTTCTTACAAATTTGAGCTTGGAAATCAGATATTTTTTATAGTTACACTTTGATGGCTTACAAATGTCACGAAGTATTAAAATTGCAAGTATTACGAATTATTAGTAAAATAATGAAAATGCTGGACTTGTGTTGTAATGGAACTCAGTAGTCTGTTAAATCGGTCGTTAAATTTCGGAGTTAAGAACGCTAACTTCGAATTTAGTCCCCTGGTGGCGCGGCTTGTGGTTTCATTGCGCACCGCATAGCTACGTTTTCGTAGCTAGACCTCAGTTTTTTTACTATAGCTCTTGCAGTTCTAGAGTTAATGTGGTAACAAAGGAGTTTAGCGGGCACACTGTATGTTTGAAAGTATTCGATGCTTATTTACGGTTGTGAGAGCATGCAGGAATAAACATTAGACAAGTGCACGACTGACAAAACGTACTAAAAATAGACAAGCTTCCAAAATCTATTATCGTGTATAATATACATTGTCACCTTACAAAAGTCTTGGTTAAAAAAAACAGCAAGATGCATAGAAATACACTTTCTCTCTCCCATTCTCTTGGGAGAAAAACTCATGGTATATAAAGGTATTTCAGTTAAAGCATTTTACCGCATTATTTATTTTTAGTGATAATTAAAAAAGAAAATTCACTTGCTCGAGCACATGAAAGCAAACCGAATTTAAAACATATAAATCCTGAAAACCGCTTTGGCACTCAGACCTGACACAACAGATATAATGAATATTTCATTTGGATTTTTCTCCCTTGAAGTTGAATACATTTAAATAATAAAACAATTCTGGGACGAGAACTTTTCTCTAACTGAAACTTTGAGGATGAATCGTAGATGAAGAAATAATGAGGACATTACTGGAAAAATTAAAAAGTTTCTCTTCTTTTATTGAAAATGGCAAACGAATGTTCATAATTTTCTGAATAATTTTCATAGCGTAAATTATTCAATAGGTACAAACTCGCGATAAATCTTTTGGAGCTTGGATAATTGGATCATATTCTTTGAAGGAGTAGGAATATTTTTTCTTTAATTTAAGAGCAATAACGATGTATATCATGGAATGAAAGCAATTATTCTGTGAAATTTTGGATTGTTCAAATGTAGTTGCTTGATTGCAATGACTCTGAAAAAGTTGTACTTAACAAGTTATAGGATGGCAATGAAATGTGTTTGTTTGAATATACGCATAAAAACGTTTTATGAAAGCTTTATATTTGAACACAATAAGGTAACTTTAAACTCTTTTTTCTCAAAACGGTTTTTTATGTACTCTCCGTATCTTCACGAAACTTTGTACAGTTATAACTGGTATCAGTATCTATAGAATGAATCAATATTTAAGAAAAAATTTAAATTAATAATTTTAAATTGTATTTTAAATTGAAATTTGAAAAAATAATCCTACTTTTCCCCTTATATTTCTGTTTAAAATTTCAAAAGTTTTTCTTTCTGACTTTTAATATTAAGTCTTTCCATAGATTCTGATACCAGTTATAACTATACAATATTTCTTCAAGATGCGAAACATAGAAATGTTGTTATCCTACGGAGAGTTCAGCGTTTAAGAGCGTTAGTACGGACCCAGCAAACACACACAGGTTCTCTGAACGTTCGTTAATAGACGTTCAGAGAACCTGTGTGTGTTTGCTGGGGAGAGTTCAGCGTTCATAAATACGTGTTTTGAGAAAACGCAGTTTAAAGTTATCTTATTGCGTTCAAATATAAAGCTTTCATAAAACGTTTTTTTGTGTATCTTCGGTTCTAGTTGGATTTATTGCATGAAAATGGAGTCAAAATGCTCAGAAGTAACTAAGATTTTAAATGAAATTAAAACTAAAAAAGGGCTTTTTCGAATTATTAAATCTCCTAAGACCCTTGAAGCAGATAATACACAATAACGGCATTAATTGATGAAAACCGGCGGATGACAGTTTTTGAGATAGCTCCGATATTTGCAATACGTTTCGCAACCAGATTCAAATATCTTTCACTAACATATGTTCGTTTCAGTTTCTTTCATTCACACATGCTCGTTTTAAGATACCTCCTACCTACACCTCAAAACCAATCGTGTTTCATGTATGATACAGAAATAAAGACATGCGCTAACGAAATTAATCATTTTTTTTTCACTATCTTCTCACTGTCATCAATTCACATGCGGGCCATCTCATGACACCTAGGATATTAAACTCGGTAAAGTATCATATTAGAAATCTTAAATACGCCGCATATAATGCGGTAACATCTCATAAGTTCATATTTAAACAGCTACCCTTCAAGGGGGGCGGCAATAACCAGATGACACCGTATTTTGAAATTACAATGCTTTTCTTTTATACAGCAATATCTCAGAGTTTTAATATGAATATTTTAAATGCCAAGGGAAGTTGAAATCTGACGTATTTCTTCCTAAGAGGTTTGAGCCTATATATTTAATGACATTTGATAAGAATATAAATATTTTTGGTTTTTAAATATCCCATTTCATTATTAGTTTTAATTTTCTAAGAACTGAATTATTTATATACATTTAACTATTATAAATTTTCATTATAGTTTTAAATATACACGCTCTCCTGTAATTTTCATTTTACTTTTCTTAGCTATACCAACTAAAAATTAAATATTATTCGATTTATTGGTAGTATTATCTTAATTAATATTTCTGTTTGTTAAATGTGTCAAATAATATTCCATTTCTGAATCTGGCATCACTGTTATAATCTGAATTTTAATTTTGCCTGCTCTTAATGTGGCAAAATCGGGTATTTCACTTCTAGATTTTGGCAACATTCGTACATTTATTCTTGTTACCTCATGTAATCTTTCTCACTTTTTTTCTATAGAAGGATGGGGCCTATATATGTGGACAGATTATCTGTTTTGATATGCCAAATAACGGAAATCCTTCTGTTGCGTTATTTTTATTTATAATCTTCTGGGTTTGGTCTCTGACGAATGTCGCATAGATTACATTTTTCCATTCAATTCTATTTTAATTATGGCTCCTGGTTTTTAGATTGTCCCCTGCTTGGGCCTCCGTATATGCTGATATTGCGAGTATTGTTACTAAGTTTTCCTGTAAATTTTAAATATATATAATTAAATTAATTAATATATAATTTAATATCTATAATTAAATTTTAAATTGTATACTGACGAAACTATTATTCAGAGCAAAATTGTTTGTATTACATAATAAAAAAAGCATGGAAATATGAGCGAGTGTAAAAAGTTAGTCTAAAATGTAGCCGCCAAATGCAGTACATTCTTTTCATAAATGTACTCAAAACTAATGAATTTGGGGGCAAGAAAAACCACGTCCGTTCAAAATACTTGATGACACAGTGTGTGAATTTTCTTCATCATTTTAAGAAAGAGAAGATTTTTTTAAAGTAATACACGCTGATACCAGGGTATCTAAAACGCATCTGAAATCAATAAATTTTAATAAGATTTACTTCTCAAGAAGCCTTATACTATCCCATATTTAAGAATAAGAATACAAAATAAACTTTTTGAAATCTCATCAAAAATTTCTTTCGAAAACTGTACTGGTTTTCAAAAAAATGTGAATGAAGAAGAGGAAATTGAAAGTTATTTCAGTACAATTCTTTTTCAGTAAAGAAAATGCACTGTCCATGATCAATTTAACTGAATACTTCGTATTCCTAATTGAACATACAGAGGACTCACGCGACAATGTATCATCAATGTATATCAAAGTTAACTCTAAGTCCTAGCTCGTAAAGCAAGATTTTTCGCCGACAGTAAGAAGCACAAACAGAAGAGGGGGTAAGTATCGTCTCCGTGATTTACTACTACAGAAGATCCAATCAGCAAATGATGTTTCATCCGTCGTAGCATCACCGAAGGAGGAAGCTCCCGATTCGTCCCGGTCTAAACCTAGATGAATGTATTATTTTTTGTAGAAAATGGTGATTTACAAAAATGCTTAAAAACTTTAAAAATTCAATCAAAAAGGACAATAATAGAAAATTGCGATTTGCATAAATAGGATTAGAGTATGGTTGATTTTTTTTAATAAAAAGAAGGGTTGTTGTTCAAATGCTACCGATAGGTGGCTCTGGCATGCTGAATATGAAGAAAGTTTCCAATAAAAAACATCCGAAAACTGCCAAAACTTATCCATGCAAATCGCAATTCTGTATTGTTATTTATCCTTAAATGAATTTTTAAACTCAGAGGCACTTAGGATGCTCCAAAAGCTCGTGAAAGTTTGAAAAATTCCTTTAAAAAAAAATCAAGTTGTGATACAAAATTACAGTTCGCATGGAAAGGATTAGACAGATTTCGGAATTTTTAAAATTGGAAACTTGCTTCCCATTGTGCCTGTCAGAGGCCCCTATAGGTAACATTTGGAACTGCAACCTTTCTTATCATTAAAAAAAAACAATCATATTTTAATCCCATTTATGCACACTGCAATTTTCTATCGTTGTTTGTCCTTTTTAAATGAATTTTTAAACTTAGATGCACTTAGGATGCTCCAAACGCTCGTGAAAGTAAAAAAAAAATTCCTTAAAAAAAGAACAAATCATGATAAAAAATTACAGTTTGAATAGAAAGGATTAGAGATATTTTGGAATTTTTAAAATTGGAAACTTGCTTCCCATTTTGCCTGTCAGCGGCCCCTATCGGTACTATTTGGAAGTAAAACTTTTCTTATCATTAAAAAAATCCAATCACATTTTAATCCTATTTTCGCAAACCGCAATTTTCTATCGTTGTTTGTCCTTCTTTTTAATGAATTTTTAAAATTAGATGCACTTCGGATGCTCCAAAAGTTCGTGAAAACTTGAAAAATTCCTTTAAAATGAACAAATTTTGGTACGAAATTGCAGTTTGCATGCAAAAGGATTAGAGAAATTTCTGGATTTTTAAAATTGGAATCTTGCTCCTCTTTGTGCTTGTCAGCGCCCCTATCGGTAACATTTGGAACTGCAACCTTTCTTATCATTAAGAAAATATCCAATCACATTTTAATCCTATTTATGCAAACTGTAATTTTCTATCATTATTTTAAAATTCTAAATGGATTTTTAAAGTTTATATGGTCTTTTTGCTCACCATGTTTATCATTAGGAGTTTAAAGCGGTTTGAAAGATTTTTAAATGATGAAAATAGAGATATAAAAATAGACTATAGTAACTGTATGTATTTCAAAAAGTTTTATGTATAACGTATTACCCAACGTGGAATTTTCACTCACGCGAGCGGACTTCCAACGCAAGGGCACCACTGTATACAGGGTGTTTCAAAATTAGAGGAACAAACTTCTAGGAGGGCTAGGTGACTCCAAGACTGCTCAGAATCACACAGCAGTGAGGCAGCAAACTTCTTTGTGTACCTGTTAGTAATCACTCTGGAAGAAATGTTGAAGTGTGCGTCTAATTTATTATTCAAGTTTCTTAAACAATGAGATCTCCCCCAACAGTTTCATAAATGTAATAAAAAAAATTCTGAATTAACAATTCCTATCAAGTGTAGTGCGAAAGAAATTATGTGTGTGTGAAAGATGCATTCGGAAAGTTCACGATTACTTAAACTCTTCTTTTAAAGTGATATTAACAGGTATATGAAGACATCGTTTCCAACCCCATACCGCTATGTGATTCTAAAACCGTCTGGGTGTAACTTACCCCCTCCTAGAAGTTTGTTCCTCTAGTTTTGAAACACACTGTAAATAAATTAAAGAACCTATATATGTGTGATTGCAAAAATTATAAAAATCAATTACATAATTTCATTTTTTTTTCTTTTCCTTAGCAGAAAAATGATTGACTGCTCCAATAAAAAGTACCGAACTCAGGAAACAGAAAACCCTTACACTGTAAAAACAAGGTTCTTAGAAATAAGCAATTTGTATTCATTTGAGTACTTTGTCATCTTATAATAACTCTGAGTTCTTTACTCTTAAATTTAAGCATAACGTGTACTTATTTTTAGAATTAGAATTTATTTTAAAGCACTCCCCATGTACTCATTTATGATGCGAATGTACTTAAAAATCTGCGAGTACAGTAAAGTACTCTTTTTTAATTACTTTATTTTTAACAGTGCAGTTATATTTGAAACGAAATCTAAAAAATATCTCATGCATCCCCTATTCAAACAGCTGTCAAGCAGCGACTAATGTATATAAAGCGAATCTACGTCTCATGAATTGATTTTTTTTTTGTATTTTTTCCCATATATTTGAAGCAGTGTCACAGAGTTCTTATGAATATTCGAAAAAAAATAAAAAAAACTGAGAAGAAACAGCGAGATTTGACTTGTGTTTTGTTTGTTTCTCACGTAGCAAAATATCAATATCACTTGGACACTTTTGTATATATTGTAAAAGGAAATTCTGGTAGTAAAAGTTCTAGCTGAAAAAAAATATATATAAGATGATTTGACAGCTGTAACATTCTTACTTATCGAAGGAGAGGATGGTTTTGAAAAACTCCCCCTCCTTATGAACCCCCAGCCGCCGTTCCTGTGATTGAGATCACATATTTAATTGCAATAATCATTTACTTTGGCTTTCTTTAATGTAATCTATCCAAAATCAAGAATCCTAAATCTCTTCTGTTCTCATTTTTCGGTCACTTCGGCTTTTAAATCTGTATATTCGCTTTTTCCGGTATGCATTATTCTTAATTGTTTATTTCTCTACATCAGACCTGTGGTGCCGGTGTGCTAAAAATAGATTACATTGCGTCCGTTTGCAAAAGCAACGGCTTTATGTTTACCCCCTTCTTTGGCTTGGTGTTGGCGTTTTTATTATTTGTTGCCCTGCGACATCTTTAAAATTATTTGCTCGCGATTACGCCATTTTAATTTTATTGGATTAACTTTTAGCGTTGCTCTGGAATTGGCGTTATTTATCTCAGCCAAGTGTTTGTTCTCGCCAATGTGTAATTCTCTGCTGGCGTAATTTTTAATTCATCCCATCTTAATTTCACTGTCCATATAGGACGTTTTTTTTTTATTACACAGAGCCACCACCACCACTATCCGTTGTAATAAGTTCATGTCTCAATAGTATCTTTTAAATAAATTGTTTTAATCATTCAATGTCATTTTCTTACTGCAACTATGTGCATCGAACCTGGATTTTTAACTGTCACAACGCAGTTTTAATAATTTAAAGTACCGTAAGCAATAACTTCGTTATAGTCCCGTTCAAACTCGAGATGAAATTTCTGATATACTTATTCAGGTGAATACGCTCGAGCCTTTTCATGATAACAGGCTGAAATTTTGTACATCTCTCTTTTAATTTATGGGGTACATTTTACTAATATGGAATTTTTTCTATTTTAATTCGATTCAATTTTATTTTTCGATAAAAATATAAATTTCGTATTTTTTAGATTTAATTTCCTAGAAATGTTCTTCGATGCTATTAAAAATCTGTATTATTTTACGTAAATTTGTAATTTATTTCATAGCTCTATGGGTACTTACGTATATTCCTGGCTGTCAGCCAACCCGAGCGATTTTTCGCCAAGATAAACGCAGGACACCGGAAATCATTGATAGTTTTGAGTACGATTGCCAAGAGTTTACAGGCACTTTTTCCCAAAAAAATAATTTGACGCGAATAATCTCAGAGAAAATACGTATATACCGCTCCTTGATCAATATTTAAGGAATTAAAGCTTGCGCACGTGTTTTGGGGATGCCCTGTATATATACACTCTAGCGTACTTCCAAATTTTGTGTGTTATATCGTTGTTCAAATTCAACGAAACATAATTTTTTATAATATGAACGGAAGATAGCCAAAGACATGGAAGTAAACAAACGAAGTTATTAGAAATGCATAATGTAAGGTAAAATATATAATAATAACTGTTTAAAAAATATTAAGAGTTTAAAAAAAAGTTCACACTATCTTTTGTAAAAGATCAGTTAAAGTTTTGCAATGAAAATTTAAATACTATATTGTAATAATTATGAACAATTATTTAAAAATCCAGAAAAATTTCCGATCATCGTTTGTGAAGGGTAAATTAACATTTCGCAAGTCATACTCAACTAGAATCAACAGTTATATATTATTATTTTTGAAAGATGCAAAATTTGGAGAATGATTTTATTATTTTTAGAGCATTGTTTGGAAATGTAAATATTAACATAATTTCTGAATGGTTATTTATTACTTATTCGCTAGAAACTTTAACACTCTACTTTCTATGTAGAAAGTAGTATGCTTGGTTAATTGTTATCGATAGCACCTTCAATTTTAATATTTTTTCGAGGCATTTCATAATTAGTGTGAACTCAATATTAGTATAATAAATTTTAAGATTCTCAATAAACAAAAGTCATACATTCGCAACTGAAATTCAAAACTTGTGTTTAAATATAAAATATAAATTTCAAATATTTATAACTATGAAAACCTTTCCCTGAAAATAAAAGTGCCTCTTAAAACTGATACTCTTCACTTCTTTAAAAAAAAATATTATTAATCTAGAAAATGGAAAGAAAATTTCTCTCTATCCCTATTTTCTCGTAAAATAATATACTGCGAGGATGACCGAAAATTTAATTATTTATTTCAATTTTAAATCTCCTTTGAAGCATAAGACGGAGTATATAATATCAGTTTTCATTTATAGTATGAAACTAAAGCTTAAGAAATTTTTTTTTTCGTAATGCTGAGACAAAGATAGAAAATTTTGAGATCTTTTATTTTATTTTAAAAAATCAAATTTTTTAAATTCATGTTATACTGTAACAGAGTATTCTGTTTTTCAAAAATAAATACTTTGAAAATATGGAATTCAGTGCCTTATTGAATTATCTTAATTTTGTTATCTTGTGTTATATTTTTTTTATGTTACAGAAAAATTTTGAAAAGTAATCACATTTCCAGCTTTCAAAATGTAATTTAACTTACTATTACGAATCAGACTTACTTAGAAAGCAGTATTTTATAACGGATTAAAAATTGCTGCAGAAAGCATTTAAAAAAAAATGTCCTCATAATAATTCTTATAGAAATTAGACCATCATTTTTAATTATAAAGGAACTCTTGCGTTGGTCTTTATTAAAAATTTTGTTTTAAATTTTCAGATATATGTTCCGCTGTGCTTGGCCGAGTAGATAAGACACTCACGTGTCAAGTATAAAGATCCAGCGTTCTGACCAATCGAGGGGCTGTCGACTTAAGGGCCCCTCGACAGTTCAATCCGTCGAGTTTTCATCGGTTTTGTCCAGATGTAACGTGAATGTGCATTAAAACTCATGAAAAAGTCCTCCAACCAAGGCATCCCCATATTTGGCAGAAAGCCCAGGCACAAGTTTGCCAAAACCCAACCCAACCCAACACCTGCAAATTTATAACACAATAAGAAATTTTTTCTAAACAATGTCATAATAATAAAAAAAACAACTCAAAAGTGGTATTTAAAAGATAAAATAAATAAATGTAAAATAACGCACATAAAAGGTACTTATAAGAAACATAAGTACATATTTGTATACTGAAGAATATTGCGTGATGTAATTTTAATATATTTGATGATAACCATGCGAAAGCATGTAAATCCAAAAGCATAGTCGTAGACAATTAAATATTTAGGCTCAAATGATCGATCATAGAAGGAACTTGATGAAATAGGTCGAACACAGGGTTTTTCCCTGATTTACGTATTTTCCTTCTATTTTGTTTAACACACGGACTAAGAATACTTGGGCACGAAGTAAACACTTTATCGAAGGGAAAACAAAAATAAAACATGATCATCAACAGGAATGGATAATTTCTTGCTCTAAACAAAACGTCACTTCCGAACTTAAATGAAGACGCATATAAAATACACTTTTCTTGAATCACAGAAGAAAACAGATAAATGACGATAATGAGCATATTTTCAAGATCACAATATAAGCTTCTTGGTTAAGTTGTAAACAATCAATATTTAATTATGGAACAATTACATATTTTCACTTAAAATTAGAATACATTATGGACACGGACAAATGCACAAGTCCCGAAGGGCAAGTGCTTGACCAAACCTCCAACACAGCTCTTCCCTGGTCGCTAACTTACAACAGACTGCTTTCAAAGATGCACACTGCGGGATATGTCAGGAGGTCAAATTTTGCCGTTAAGCTATTACGTATGTAAGAGAGAAAAACGGAATTCGAAAGACTTTTCTGGAACATTCTATGAGTGCATCTGCATACAGAAAAGCAAAAAGAAAAACAAAACACTACAGTCTGGGAGCAGTGCAATACCGCAAGTTAGGTTTTCTTATGAGTAAGTGCGAACAGTAGACGAGAAAAAGGAAAAAAAAAAAAAAAAAAGTGATTTAGAAGTACGTTATTTCCCTACAAATGAAATGGCTAAAAGGAAATTTGAAAGCTTTTAAAAGAGTTAATGTTAAAAACTTACAATTAATTAAATTTAGAATAGACTATTAGTTTAAATTTAGACAACAGCAATTAAGATTTGTATTAATAATTTTTCATAAAAAATATGTACGTTTTGTAAGCGTGACAATATGTACCTTTGTATGTACTTATATTTCAATAAGTCATAATAACTATTTATAATTTTATTGAAACAATATGCTTTGCTATAAG
>JAWZYV010012738.1:0-149177 GCA_038373885.1 Cheiracanthium punctorium | reverse complement strand
AGTTCTGTGTTACCGTAGATGTAAAAAGATTTGCAATGTACAAGCTACATTGCAAATCTTTTTACTGCGATCAATGGTAAATCTTCTTTTTTTTTTTAAATAGCAGTTGGTCCAAGTTAACTGAAAGCAAACGGCTGATCAGTGAAAAAGTTGAAAAAATCGCTCTAAAAATGGACAGGGAAAAGTAGAACTCGAAGACCTTTTTAATTCATTGTTAAAATCAAAATCAGTTGAATATTTTTCTGCAAAATTTTCCTAGATGGCTAAAATTTCCTCCAATCGTAGATCGCCAGATAGAAAAAATTCTGCATCCCTGGCACGATGTATTTTTTATATTAGTTTCGTATTTGTTATGGTCAAGAAAAAGTCAAGAAAAGGTCAAGAAATTAAGCTTACTTTTTGTGGTAGACACCCTGTAGTAGCGTAACCAAATTTTGCAGCTGGTTAATTTTTAGTTATTCATGTTAGATACATTTTGAAGCAATAGTTTATTTATATCTACTGTTTTCTATGGGAGGAGGCCTAAAAAAGGGCCCCTTAAAAAACCACACAGAATTAAAAATATCTGTTTTTTATGAAAAAAAAACCCCTCAACCTTGTGTGTACTAGATTTTTTTGAATTAAATCTTTGAAATGTTAGAGTCTGAGATGGGTTCCCTGTAAAAAATAATAATAATATCAATAATAATTAATCAAAAAAATTAAAGATGTTCTAGGAAGCAACTTATGCTTAGAAACAGTAAGGTAACTTTAAACCGTGTTTTCTCAAAAAGCATTTTTAATGAATTGTCTATAACATGACCAAATTTCTCTAAAAAGTTGTAACTGCTGTTAATATACCGTGTTTACTTGCGTAATAGTCGCACTTTTTGTGTCAATTTTTCATGGTGAAATTTAGGTGCGATTATTGTGATGTGAAATCTACTACATAATATTGTTCACTCTAATGCTAAAACATTACTATATTACCAAATGCTTCCAGATTATTGCAATATATTAAATTAAATAATCTTTTCGACAGTTGCACACAAAAAAGAGCTATATTTCCACACTAATATTTTTACAGACATATATGAAGGTCAAATATACATGACTGCGACTTTTATGCCGATAAAACATTTTGACGATTTTTTTTCCGCTTTAAAACGGGGGTGCAACTAATTATGCGAGGGTGGCTATTACGTGAGTAAACATGGTATATAGAATGAACTAATATTAAACCTGGATGAGAAAAAAAAAATGAAATTTTTACAAACATTTGTATAGTAAAATATTTTAACAAACACACATATGTAATCATCTTTTAAGTTATAATTTGAAATCAAATTAAAAAATGCTAAATATGTATTTAATTTTTGAAGTTAATAATATTTTATTACTAAATTTGCAACATTAAGTATGTTCAACAGTAAATATATGTGCATTTTAAATTTCATTTATCCTGCGGATAAGGCAATGCTCCTAAAAAAAAAACTCCCCCCCCCCCCTCAAAAATCTATGAATAGAAGTTTTATCTCGAGATTTAAAATATGTCATGGTGTATCAAAATATGTCATAGTGTATCATTAAAGAAAAAAAAAAGTAATTATGCTACTACTATTCATCTGCTGACAACATCCCCTATAATTTTTGTGGCGGATCGCGGTTTCAGCCCCATTATTGATGATAAATGACAGCTACTCCGTGACAGCTGGACACGAGCCGAAGGGAGCTACCGCGAGCATAGAAGTGACGGCGAGGAGGGGGAGGGCAGCTAGGGTCAGGGTCAACTTGCTTCCTCACCGAGACAGCAAAGATTCTCTCTCCGAAGGAAAAGGAGATAACACATTTACATTTTGGATTTTTACTAGGTCCCCAGCCTAATGAGACATCTGTTGCTAATTCATTCGACGATTTGGGATTCGACGATTTGGACCGTTCCCGATCCGGAAAGTCTGTTTTGGGAGAGGTTACACTTTGAAAAATGCTTATTTCACCCAAACAAAATGTACAACAAAGCAAAATTTTAGTCAAAACCAATGTAAAAACTTTTGGGAGGGTCTAAGTGATTAAAAAAGATCACTTTACTTACTCAAAGTGCATAATGGAGTAGAATGTTACTCCTTAGCAATCTCTTTTGGGGGGGGAAGCCCCCTAGCCCCTCCTATAAATCCGCTACTGGTCGTACCTAGATTTTCACCATGCGAAACTGGCAAAAAAAGTACGACTATTTAGGGAGTAAACATGAATATAATTTCTTTACCCCTTGGGGTAAAAATAAAACTTTGGTGTCGTTTCACAGGAAAATTTATAACATCCTTCTATTATTGAATGGTTTCAATTCTGTTTTACGTAATGACAAAATAGCCAAAATTACCTAAAATAATTTTTAACGGTAAAAACACTGTTTTAAAGTGTATTTTAATCATTTGTAATCATTAGGTGTGGTTGGGTGCTGCCACCCCCCTCTCTGTAAATGCAAGAGTCCTATTAAAAGCAAAATAAGTTTATATCCAATATTTAAGAAAATCAGGGTCGAAAGCACATTTTTTTACTCCTTTATCTTATAAATGCATTATAATTTTAAAAATAAGTCCATCTTTTATTGTCAAAATTTGATTTGTCATGAGGGTGTACGTACCCCCGTCCCCTCCTCCTCCCCTTTTGAATCCGCCATTGAAAATTGTAATTCTGAGGGGAGTTTTCCCGGGCGGGTATTTTCTCTGGTGGTGGTATCCCCCCCCTACATTCGGTTTCACCAGTTTATACTCATAACTGTAAAGATGCAGCAATGAAAATTCTCTTTCAGTGACTAAATTTACTTCAGAGAATAAATCTTTCAATGCAGCATTTAAACCCAAACCCCTAAAATCGGTGACTTCGGTCACCCTACAGCACAGACACCACAAAAAGCACAGGTTCTAATTATCCTGATTTATGAACCTTTATTTAATCGGGAGGCTTCATTTCTGCCAGCAACTATCTATTATATAGAAAAGTTCCTTAACTATAAATTGTGCTGATATTTTTAATTTTTTATGGCAATACAAATGAAACTATCTTTTTTCTACAATTTTAATCCAATTTAATTTCAGAAAGTTCTGTTGTGTAAGTCAGACTAGGATGTCGGATGTCCTGAGCGGAGGAATTCTTAAAGGGCTCTAACGTTTATTCCTAAATATAAAGCAATTAATAAACAATAAAATCGGGGTTGAACATTAGTTATAATGATTTATTCCCTAATTTTATGAAAATCAATCACATTTCCTTCATTTTATGCATATTAGATAATGTTTTGAATGTATAAAAATTTTATCAAATTCCCCAATTTCTGTTCTAGAATTGGGGATACAACGGTGATTTATCCTCAATTATATGTTCAAAAATCTGGTTAACTTATCGAACGCACATTCACATTCATTTGGGGAAAATCACCCAAAATCTAAACTGTAGATTGACAGATGCGCGGTAGACCAGAACTTTGGACCTTCACGCTTCAACCATGGTGATTTATCCTCTCGGCCATGGTGGGAACTATTTGTGAACCTCTAAAATGCAACGTTTTATGTACTGCTTTGCAGGTATTTTATTTTTATTTATTTAATTTTTAATTTTTTTTTTTTTTGGAAGTACTTAAGAACAACTATTACTTTGTATAAAATGAAATTTATAGTCATAGATTTTAGTTAGAAATATGAATAACTAGACAGAAACTGCCCCCTTTGAGGGTTGAGGGGGGGCGGCGTTAGAAACCCCTTCAATACTAAATTATAAAAAGCAAAGTCGGTAAATTAACCAGATATAACGATTTTTTTTCTTTATTTGTCTGTGAAGGGGACACTTCAATCCTACGGGCTCAAAACATGTAAGTATCGAAACCACAAATTAAAAAGTATTACTTTAACAACATATATGTGCTCCTTGCTGGTTCTATACCGTTCAGTTTAGAAATTACACTTCTGGACCGATATCGGTTATGCAGTGCATCGCCGAAATCGCATGTTAACCCTAAAAGACTTGCCGCAATCGGACCGTTGCATGCCCGAAATCACCTTTCTTTTGCCTACGCCAACGCATTTTGCCGACACGGAACCGACACCGCTCCAGTTACCATCATACCAATGCCGACATCGAAACGGTACGCGTGAAAACAATCACTCATAGATACAGAGCACTGGCGCTTTATGCGCCAACGCCTTGGCGAAAAGCGAACGCCGCTGTAGATAAGCCGATCTGGATTTGCGACGCACGTTAGGGTGGATCAGGTATCTTGGCTTTCAGGTATCTTCGTTACGTTTTATGCGATGATAGGTTTTTGTTTGAATAGTGTAAATAAATATAAATAATAAAAATAAAATACAAAGCATTAATTATGCAGTGCTTTTTCATATAATTAAATAATTAGCTACATATAGCTTTTATTTAAGATTATTTCATTTGTGTCTACAGTATTTGTTAAAAGAAACTGTTTTGTAACTAAAAATCATTGTTAATAGTTTGATTATTCGGTCCATTAATAAAATATTTATTACTATTTTTTTTTTAGTTTATATTTTAGTTTTATGTATAATTCAAATGAATGGTAACATGCACGTATAAATATTGAGGGAAGTGAGAGAATACAAAAGTATATTATATAAATACTTTACAGTAGAATCTTGTTTATCGAAAGTAATTGGGACCGACTGCTTTTGGATAATCAAAAATGCCACAATTTTGATATTATGCACAATTGCGTAGCTTATTTTTTATTATGATTAAAAGTAATTCATAAAAAGTTAAGTTAAGCAGAATAGAGAAATAAGTTAGTACACTTTTAGTATGATATTTAGCTATGCTAAGTTTAAATTTTCAAATGTCTTTTACATTGGAGAGGTAGTTTCACAAAGGTATGAAGTAAGAAAAATGGCGAAATATGTATTTCCCCTTGTTATCCCCTGAATAAATCACAGAAAGAGCTAAGAGTGCACAAAGATAGAAAATGTGTATTTATAAATTATACAAATATTAGCAACAAAAGTTAAGTGTGTTTTATGAGATTTCAAATAAAAATATTGTATCTGTATATCAGACCAACGTTCACATGCCAGATATTGAAAGACCGTATAAATTAAACGCTTTAAGGAAAAGTCATTGTTAAAAAAAAAAAAAGAAAAAAGAATTATAAACAAGAATATCAAAGCTTCATCATAGGTAGAATGCATTAGTTCTGCTAAATTAATAAATATATAAACAAAACATGTTTATTTACAGCATAAACATATTTAAATTAGCAGGATTTAGAAAATGAGATACAACAAAGGCACAGCTGCAATAATTCATAATATATTGATTGTCAGACCAGAATAAAGCACTAAAACGCCTCAAAACAATGAAAGAAAGAGTAAAGATCCAAAATGTCTTAAAACAATGAAAGAAATGAAAAATATCATCTTTAGCACTCATTAGGAAATACTTATAAAATAATCCTTTTAAAAAGACCAAAATATAGCTGCATTTCAGTTTTGTGGCTAAACGCAAAAGGCCTACACTGTCCATATAAATTAGGTGCTATAATAGAAATATAAATCCTGGAATAAAGAAATATAAATCCTGGGTATGAAAACAAACTTGAGTGTTAATGAGTATTAATGTTGGCCTCTAATGTCTAAAAATATAGATAAAAAAGAAAAAACATTTAAAAATCCAACTATTTATATTTTTGATAAAAAAAGAAATGCCTACTCATTTTACCCAACCTTACCCTACGAATATAGAAATACTTTTATAAAGTCAAATTCATGATATATGTATCTACATATATATCGTAGATATTCAAACATAATACACCTCTGAATTATTATCAAGAAATTGATTTCAAAGAATTATTTTTGTATTCACGAGGCATTGTATATTTTAACATATAGTCAGTCAGTTCTGCTTATTATGTATCTATATATACAGAAAGAAAAAACTAGACATTATAATTAACATTCTCTAAGAATTGAAAATATATGGATATTTATATATATATATATAAATAATATAAATTGAGTGTGTGTGTGTGTAATATGTATGTATACAAACGCATCTGTAAAAATTTAGCAGCTTTTACCTATATACTACTGTCAGAGATAATAATAGGACTATATAATAATAAATTATTTATATAATAATAGGTGGATTATACGAGTGAGAACACTCCTTTATATTGATAATCTGTGTTTAGCATTTTAAAGTTATTAATGGAAAAAAGAGACATAAAGAGACATAAAAAGGGCTAAACTGAAACTATTGGCTAAAACTTATGCATTTTAGTGTACGTTGGTGATACACTTTAGATCGCAACAAGTTCTATCCCACTTCTCTTCTCAATTTTAAATACTGAACATTCATTAAAATTCAGCAAACAACATTCTTTTTTTATTTATTAATTAAAAATTCAGAGCGTGAAATATGCTTATAGAGTTGTACTTAAAATATCTCTGACTATAGTTATTATATATATATATATATATATATACATTTAGAGATGTGTACATAGTGTCTAATTAAATGTACTTGTATTAGCTTGTAAATTATTGATTAAATGAAATATTTCACAACGCATATTGTTAAGAGAATGAAATACCTATTAATAAAAAATGAAAATATATAGTTTCAACTGATCCTTCAAAACATTTTAGGTTTCATATATACTCCTCGCGCGTGCATCATTATTTCATTTTCATTCATTTATTAAGCAGTTTTAGTCATAGGTATTTGAAAATTAAAATGTGTAATAGCAAGCATCAATAACGCTCTCCACTGAGAGGAATTTATTTCAATAACTTATTCTGCATTATATTTTTAAATCCGCAAAAATATCTGTCTTTTAAAGCTTCTATGCTGTTCATACATGCGAAGATCTTTCTCCCTCGCTCAGTATCTAACGAGGTTACTGTACAATTTCCCCCGCGGCCTGTAGAAACAGGTTTATCCTTCCCCCCAGAGCGCAGCACGTGTCTTGGCGCCAAATGCTCTGTATCCATTAGTGTTTGTTTAAACGCAAACGGTACTGCCGATGTCGGCCCATCCCTTACCCGATACGGCTGTGTTTGCTGGGTGTTGCTATGCGCCAGATAAATGGTTTCCATATTAGACCCAAAACAGCTTCCTGCTTGGTCTTACTATATGTGTCTTGGTTTTTGGTTCATGCCTCGATTTTGTGCTTACAAATGTAAACACGTGAAATTTATTCAACTTCAAAGCTTGCAAGTTTTATTTAGATTTTCTTTAATTATAATTCTTTTACATATGAAAATATTTTTTAGATTACTTAAACTGCATTAAATTGTGATAATGTATAAACTGTACAGTATTATGTAAGTGCATATGTATTTAGATATTGTTCATTAAATACGTATGTAAATTCTTCCCTTAAAATGCATAATAAGTTCACATTAATTAATGGTTTTATTTATCCGCTCCAACTATTCAACCACTAAGTGAATCATTAAGTGTTTTAGCAAGATTGCTTTTTAATATGAACTCATATGATCATTTTTAAGTTCTTTTTTGAAAATCCGAATATTTTGATTCCCCGGACAGGGTTAAGTGACAATTAATCCGGATTATCCATGTATTTGATCTTTTCCGTACGAAGAACAGGTACACACCGATTATTCCTGTGTTTTCCTTATATATAAACCAAATACTTTTCACAAGAAATATGTTTTTTACCCCAAAATTTGAAATAAACTATATATTATAATTAGTATTACTAATAATACTAATACAGCTTCAACGTTTTAAATTAACAATATAAATAATTATTAGATATTGATAATTATTACACTTCTCAAAACAGAATGATACACAAATCCTACGTTCTCTCATTAATCTGATAGATAATAAAATCATTAAATGTTTGATAATTCGTACTAGTATGTAATGTTTTAAAAATGAATCATTTAACTTCTGGACCAAGATAATTAAAGCTCACGGGAGTCGCTAGTTTTCAAGTCACTGCCAAAAAGTTAACTTCTTTGCGACACAAAAAAGGAAGAAATTATTTTTACATATAGGTTTCGTTTATAATTTTAGTATCATTAATTTTGTCATTGAAACAACTACAATATGAAGAAAAATATTTTTCCTCGTTTTCAAGCTACGCCTTGGACGGTCTAAATAAAAGATGCTTAAAAATGACGAGATTAAATGAAGGTTAAAAAAAAATCTAAAAATGATAAACTAAATTCAATTTTCAAGTCTTAAAAAAAAAGTTGCTACTTAAAGTATCTATATTTAATGAAATTGATCTTCAGTGATTTTGTTTTTATGATCATTGCTAATATGTTTTTCTGTGATTGATATGAACAAATTTTATCTATTTTAATTCTAAGCTCTGAGCAGGGGCGGCGTGGCACGGTAAGCAATTTCTGAGTGCCATCGTCGAAAGGGGGGCCATTTCGAACTAAAACTGAGAAAATCTTGATCTAGAGCAGTGGTTCCCAAACTTTTTTGTCCTGCTCTTCAAAAAATCTTCAACTAGATTTTTTTTTTCGCGATCCACTACTACATAACGATAACCAGTATAGGCTATATAAAATAGTATAGTTTACTATATATATAAAATATTAAAGTTTAATTTTTCCCATCCTTTTCAACACACCGAAACTGCTCCCGTGACCCCACAATGGGTCGCGGTCCATAGTTTGGGAATCGCTGATCTAGAGCACAAAAGGGGAGCCTTTTTTTACGTTTGCAGAGGGGCATCAGGAGTGGGGGATATGTCCGACAAACGTCATTCTGTTCAAACCCTATCCCCGTTTGCATGCACAGAAATACGATTCACTTCCTTAGCAGAATGCTACATTCGGTTTCAAATATTTTCGGCTGACTAATATTAAAATGTCTGTATCTGAAGTTCTATAAGCTAAATAGAAACAAATTCATCTAACGTATTTCGAAGGCTGAAATATTACACTTTAACACACATATGGGCAACCGCTGGCCAGCGGGCCGGATGTGGCCCGCCACGGCTTTTGATCCGGCCCACGGTACATTTGAAAACTCCGTATAAACCATTCAATATCCCATATAAATCTCAATTATACGGACCGCCACTTCGCTAAAATCCGCAAGTTTGGCCCGCGACTTCGCTACATCCCAAAGTTTGGCCCACAACTTTTCAAAGGTTGCCCATACCTGCACTTTAAAGGTCGTCATCCCCTGAAATATCAAACGATGTCAAGGACCGTCTCCCCCATCAACTTTTATATATATATCATACTTAAGCCGTGTCAGATGTGAGATCTGTCGAATCAGATTTCAGATTTACCTTTTGATTTTTTTTTGTTAGTTTTGAAGAAAATTTTAATTTTTGAAGACTTAGTGGAAGAGTAACAGATGGACCACTTAGTGGAATAGTAACAGATGATAAAAATGGAGGCCAGGAAAGTGAAACTGACTCCGATAATGAAGAAACTTCACCAGCGCCCGATTATGACCAACAGGGGCACCGAGCATTGATAGATTTGGGGGCCTCCAATCTATGAAATGTTTTATATTTTTCATAAAATTTTGATATAAAAAAGAATATTTCAGAAAAAACATTTAAAATTGGGGGCCCTGGGCAAAATCCCGATTTGCCCATATAATAATAAGGCCCTGCGCTCCACGACCAAAACCACATAAAACTTTAATGCTTCAACTTTTCAAAACCATGAAAAAACAAAGGTTTCCAAATGGAAGAAACTCACTCTATTTTCAGCGACTTATAAAATGCGAATATTATTATGAAAATTTAAAATCACAGAATGGAAAACAATGTAAAATAACGGAATTTTGAAGTAAAATAAACGTAAGTGCATTACATATTTTATTCTCTAAATTCGTGGATTATCTTTACTTTTGAACATTTCATTTATACAATGAAAAGTAAGAAACCGTAAATTTAACAAATTTATAATAAATACCAATTTATTTTTAATTGAAAGTCATAATTTAATACTTTTAAACATAGAATTAACTAAAAAGTTTGTAATATTTGCTGAAATAACTGCAAAATTCTCCAAAATCTGCAAAATTCTGAAATTCTGCAAAATCTGCAAAATTCTGTACAACGGAATTTTCTCTATAGTGAATTTTGTAACGTGAACCGAGCGAGTTCGTTATAGGGAGATTCAATTGTGTGTGTGTATATATATATACACATATAACAATGAATGAACTCTTTTTCGAGTCCACACGGTGAGAAAATAAACGTTTATAAAACTGAAGTAAAATTATAGCATACCTCTCGACATCTGTTTTTTGCAATCCTTGCAGATAGCGTATTTAGTGTTGGGCACAAATTCAAAACAATTTAGAAGAATAGAAGATTGTCCTGTTAGACTGTCATCTAACGATTCTTCGTCCATAATTTCGACCACACTTGGTGATACGACATCCATTTAGCGATGGTTAGAATTAAAGAAAAAAAAAAGAAACAGTTCGAAAAAATTCGCGCAAACAAATGTGCCAATGAAACGACGCCTCTCATCTCAATACCAAAATAAAGATTCTAGAATGGTGTTGCGCCTGCGTGGTTTTCTTCTGAAAAGCGAAGCATCGTTTGAAAAGTATCGGTGAAAATAGATGAAAGCAACAGAAACCGATACTTTCCCGATACTTTTAGAATCGAAAGAATCGATACCGATACCTAAAAAAATAGGAGGTATCGACGCCGATACTATCGGTCGATCCCTAGTAATCAACAGAAGATGTGAAAACATTCTTCCCCTCCTTAGTGCCAAGGGAACTGACCCGGCTTGTGTGTGGGGGGGGGGGAGGAGGGGAAATGGATTGAGAATTAGGAAAGAAAATGAGGGAGAATTGCGTTTTAAAACGGGCAGGGATGGTTGGTTTCCGAAGAGCTCCCGAAGGAGAATGATACAAGTACACTCATGTCCATAAATTAAGGATAATGAAGTTCAGGCAAAGAAAGAGAAAGAAGCAAAACAAATTTGACTTATTTGTAAAGTCTATTTATTAAACAAAAAGTAAAGAGCAAAAAAGATGCTATATGTTTGACATAATTAATAAAAATTGCAAGTTTTACTCCCTTGACCAAATTTCAAAAAAGAACCTATTTACAAAAAACAGTATAACATGGTTAGTAGGATGGTTAATACGGAGTATGTCTCCCGGACGATGCAATACAGGCCTGACAACGCCTAGGCATGCTGAGTATCAAATGATCAATCTGATCTTGGGGAATATTACACCACTCATCAAGCAATGCACTCCGAAGTTCCGGTAGACAGGTGGGAGGGGGTTGACGGGCTGCAATTCGTCGGCCAAGAATATCCCACACATGCTCTATTGGATTCAAGTCCGGTGAGTATGCTGGCCAATGCAGACGGGTGATATCCTCCGATTGAAGGCATTCGTCTACAATGTTTGCACGGTGAGGACGGGCGTTGTCATCCATAAACACAAATTCAGCACCCATGGCGCCCCGAAACAAACGTACATGTTGTTCCAGAATGACATCCCGATAGATGTGGCCTGTCATCGTTACACTCTGAACATGCAGGTCAGTTCTGGAACCAAGAATAATTCCTCCCCAAACGAGCCATCCTGCACCACCGTAACGGTGTCTTTCAATGGTGTTCTCTTGGTGGTAACGGGTACCTGGCGCTCTCCAGATGAATGTCCGGCGAGAATCAGACTCCAAACTAAACCTGGACTCGTCGTAAAACATCACACAAGACCACTGTTGCGGTGTCCACAATGTATGCTCTCTACTCCAGGTTAATCGCAGGCGACAGTGAGTTGCGGTAAGTGGAACACATCTGACAGGCCTACGAGCATATAGACCAATGTGCCCTAAGCGTCTGTACACGGTCTGCCTTGAAACTGTCGTACCGGTAGCTGAAGAGAGCTGACGAGACAGGTCTGATGCTGTACTCCGTCTGTTTCTTTTGGTAGTAACTGCCAGGTCTGATGCTGTACTCCGTCTGTTTCTTTTGGTAGTAACTGCCAGGTCTGATGCTGTACTCCGTCTGTTTCTTTTGGTAGTAACTGCCAAATAGCGGTCCTTATTCGGCGTTGTAACTCGGGGGCGACCTGTGCTGTAACGTCTACTCACATTACCATCATCTTGGAATCGTTGCCAAAGCCTGGAGATGACACTCTGGGCGATTCCAAGTTCCTCGGATACTTCCAGCTGGGTACGTCCACATTCCAGTTGTCCGATAATTCTGCCACGTAAAACATCATCCAAATGCCTCCTTTGTGCCATAACTATGCGGTTTTTGCACTGAAAGGCTTTCACAGCGCTTGTGAACAATTTTACTTCTTTGCCACCATTCCTTATATACCCCTCTCTTACACTCTCGTCATTGTGACGTACCATCCACGCCATCTGGTGGTTTCCTGTAATTTGCATATTCTTCTTCAAGATGTGTGTGATCATTCCACAGGTGAAATTTTTATTTTAGAGATCAATTTCTGTGTGATTCTGAATTATCCTTAATTTATGGACATGAGTGCATATAGAAATGTTATTCTACATAGTTATACTATATGTATATATATATATATATATATATATATATATATATATATATATATATATATATATAATACATAGAAAATTAAATAGAAAACACCCCCCAAGCCAGTCATTGTTAATACAACAAAAAAATTACAAAAACATGTAAAATGCATTGTCCTCTTCAGAGGGGGAAATGCACAATAGTACACCATAGGTTTCGAACTCACAGCCTGAGATTTTGCCAAGGTATTGTATTGTATTCAAGACTGAAGTTTGGAAAGATTGATTGAAAAGTATTAAAACAGTTTAAATATATTTGTAAAAGTGTACAATATTAACTGTAACAGGCAAATCTCAGAGGTGTGACTCCCCCTTACCTATGGGAACTCGACCATAGGTAAGGGGGAGTCACACCAAGGGGGGTGGACCCCCCCTTTCCCGAAATTATCACATTATCTATATAGTTATATGTGCTCGAGAGTATATTTATATATAATATGAAGATATTCAATAAGTCAGATCCCCCCCCCTCAAAATGTCGGACCCCCTCCGAAATTATTTCCTGGGTACGTACGGCCCTGTTAGAAGTTCTTCCTCAAGCTATTCATTGAAATATCGAATTAGTAACCATAGGTTAGATTTGCAAGTTCGATTCCAGAACTAAAACTGAAACAATGGTGGACACGTGGTACGCGTGTAATTCGCAATTTAAAATCCTCTCAATGGTTATTAGCAGTTTCGAGAGGGAATCTTCGGGAAGGGAGAAATAAACTCTAAACAACATTATCGATGACATGAACTATCCTCTAATGGCATTCAAGTCTTTTAAGTTAAGATAATTTACTTAACATATTTTACATATTATATGATCATAATTTGTAAACTAAGGTTTTTTAACAACACATAAAATATTAGTTTTTAAAGTACATTTTGGCATTTGAAGAAGTTTAAAATGTCCATATTACAATCGCAGCTTTTGACTTGCATTGACGAAGAATGGCCGAGTGGATAAAACCACTGAACATTGGGAGATGGTTGAGGTGTACAGGTCCAGGGTTCTAGCCTTTCGCACGGCTATCGATCTAACCGTCTGGAGTTTGGTGCTGTTCTCTTTAGATCTAACGTGAATACGCGTTACCACCCCTTAAAGTTTATCCCAAGAGTTTAGATTAACCTTGTATATATGTTGATGATTTTGCATACTTGCTAGTAAACAACTCCTTGCTAAAAAATATATGGGAAGTGTAATTTTGTATCGAAATATATACACAAATATACTAACTTATCAAGTTTTCTTTTGATTTCTATAATTTCTCACGCTTTTCTTCTGTAATCTTATGCACTTGAAATGGCTCAGAAATTCGAAACTTTAAAAATTCGCTGTTGGTATTTGAAAGGAGGGAATATAACAGTAACTGTAAAATTGTTAGCAACAGCCAAAATTATCGGCTTCATTTTTTCAAGCTTTTTTCTTTCTTTTTTTTTATGGGAAAGTACATTATATTATTATTTTTTTTCCCAAATAATATTTTGAATTTTGACCTTTAATGCAAATACGCAGATGAAATTTTTTAATTTTTTACGGGGGGTTAAAGGTTGTACTACGACAAAAAAACAGAAAAAAAGCAAGGGGGGAAAAGTACAGGACATTTAGGGAAAATGACCCACACGAAAGATAAGTAGAAGATGACAGCTTTTTATTGCCCAGCAACTGCTCTTTTCTCCCCTAATTTGACCACCCTCTACAAAAAAGATTCTGAATTCTTTCGACAGTGGGAAAAAATGGACGTCTTTTTCGCCTTGCATTTCGGGGGTATTTTCTTATAGCTCCAGGCAATCCGCGTCCAAATGCCCCTTACACGAGACAAATACCTCTCTCTCTGGCCTTTTCTCATTTACAAATATATTGGAAACTTATGTCCGGTAAATAAGCATTATCTTTGTGGGTTTTCTTTTGTTTTTTCATTTGTTCGAAGGCTAAACACAAATATTTTAATTAAAATTATGAATAAATAAAAAAAAAATAAAACAAAATCTAAAATTTTCACTGTTAATTTTTAAAGTCTCGAAACCCGAATTTTAACATCACACTTTAATATTTTTACGAGTTTTTCAGCGTTTCAATGGGTAATCATTACTAGTACATTGTACATTACTACAAGTACATTATTAGTCTGTTTTAAGTCATTACACTAATATTTAGATTTTAGAATGAGGAAAAGAAGTAAAGGAAACTGCAAAAAATAAATAAACTGATACATAAAATAACATATTTGGTCAAAAACCATTTTTTAATACATAAAACCCTTTAGTTATGTTTAATTTGAACTACTTTATATTCAAAATAAAAAAATATACTACTGCACCTTGTTCGCTGGTTGGCTTGGCTTGGGTTTGAATGTCTAAAGGCCAATATTAGACAAATATAATTTATTTTATAAAAGACCAGAAACATTTTATTGATAGAAAATAGGACTAAGGATCTAACTAAAACAGATGAAACTCACACGTTAAATCTGTAGGTCCGATTCGGTATTATTAATTCTGGTTATTGTTCAAAAAACAATCAAATAAAATAATTAGCAACTTATGATGAATTTAATCCATTAAGTTATGTAAAGATTTTAATTATTTCTTTAATTGATCGTTTTCAAGAGGAATGCTTGCTTATGTAAAAATCATAAAGAAATTCTGTTAATGCTTAATCTACAACACAGATGACATATTATTCGTATCGATTATTTTGAAACTCTGTTGTATTTTGATACTAATAAAAATAATTATAACACAGAACTATAATCCATTGGAATTTTTTTAATTTATTTATTTATTTATGCGGGGAGGGAAAGTAATGCGAAATCAGATAAAAAGTATAATGGTTTATCTGGAAGCGTTTAAAATGTAGTCAAATATATAAAATGCATAAGGTATTAAAAAAATCATTTAAAATGATACACATAACTAAAAATAATTTTCAGATTTAATTTTACGGCTTAAATTGAATAATTAACGAATACATAAATTTATTTCAGTCATTAAAAACTCTCTCTGATCGGAATAAAAACTAATCTATAAGAGCAATTTTATTATTTTTATTTATTTGCAAGTTCATATATACTTTAAAATCTAAACATTATTTAGAAAATAAAATTTATTTCCATTGTGATAAAACTGTATATCTAAGGATTCTTTTAAAAGCAAAAGGGGTGATCGCATTGCACAAAAAGAGTATGTAGATACTCGCAATGGCGGATAAAAAAAAAAAATAATAATAATAATTCTGGAGGAGGCACAAAACATTTTTTGTCGCATTTTCTTATGAAATCACGAGAATTTACAAAACAAGTCAATCATCTCTACAGTGTAAATTTAGTTCGTCTGGGGGTACATGCCCCTATGCCCCCCCCCCGGACACTAAATATACACTCCAGCTTTAATATTCAGGAGAAACTATGAAGTTAAAAGTAGGGCTCAATTCAGATTTTTAGGAGCCTTGCGTTGTAATCAATGCATTTAACTTTGAGGTATTTTATTTGTTGATATCAATATTTTTTAAGTTGAGGATCATTCTTATCAAAAATAATAAAATGACCTTTATCAGCTGTAATTAGCGTTGGATCGATTCCTGGAAAATTGTGTGTTTTGTACTCTCTCTCTAATACATTATTTTATTTTCCTTCTCTAAATTGCTTAGAGCATCTCAAAAGGCGGCCTTTCCCGCAATCCCTAGTAATAATAGAACAAAAGTATACTTCCGTTGCATTTCCTCATTGGAAAACGAATCGTATGAACTGCACAAAGACCTCGAGTCTGGGTGTAAGTTACACCATTTTTACGCTACAATCGCTATTTTACTTACTGTTTTACTTACAATGTTTAACTATAATTGTGGAGGCTTAACGGCAGATACTGTTCTGTGCAGATCTATTCCAGTGTTATCACTCTATCTGTAAGCGAACGGAAAAAACGCGAACGGTAAAAACGCGAACGGAAAAAACGCCAAACGGAAAAAACGCGAACGGTAAAAACGCGCACCGGAAAAAACGCGAACCAGAAAAAAAAAATATCCCCCCCCCCTCAGAATAATAATTTTTATTTAAATATTGACATGAACTTATTTTGTTTTGTAGTAAATACGATAATGGTATTTAATCAAATATTGGCCTGCCCCAAAATTCTTTTGTTTTTGAAGTAAAGGAGCCACTTTTTATATTTTGAGAACATATATCTTCATATTAATCAGGGAAATTTACAACATTAAATAAAAAGGAATTAATTGCTTTTAGCTAGTCAAGCTACTTGTCAAGGTCATGAAAGCCGTGTCCCTTCCAAGAAAGAAATAGGGGAGATTCCCCGGACAATGGGGTCTATATGTTGGGAGATAGCGTACCGGAAAACGCCTAAGGCAACATGAACAAACAGGTTTTTTTGGAGATCGAGGTTCCTTTTCCACAAAGAATCGTACATGTACTGCACAAATTTTACATTCAAGAATATTATATCCAGAAAAACATTTAAAAGCTGTGCGGTAATAAATATATTTTATCACAGTTTTAAAAATTAATTTTTATATCAATTATTCTGTTGAGAAAGATACAATCATTGTATTGAGATTTTTTTAAAAACAAAATATTCAAATTATTTAAAAGGGAATTTTTAGCGTTAAATAGAAACTCAATTGATTTCAAACGATTTATTTAAATTTGAATGAAATTTAAACTCGTAATCATTTGATTTTTCCCCGCTAGAGTATTTAAATCATTTTTATTTCCTAGTTTTATGTGATCTAAACAGTAATAAATTATATAAATGACATTAAAACATATACAAATTAAAATAAATATTTAGTAGATTAGAGCCATGTGCCTTTAATTAACTGAAATTGATCACAATTTTTTTTTTTAAGAATGGGGGAATGGGGGGAGAGTGTTTGCCTTTACACCTTCTCACCTTTAAAAGGGGAGACTTTAAAAATGCACGAGATTTAAAAATTCTCCTGAACATAATAAAATAGAGGAATAGTTTAATTAATGAATTATTAATTTACCAAGTTTAATTAATTAATTACTAATTTAACAAACTGAATGTTCAATTTGTATGTATTCTTAGGACAAGGAACAGAACTAATCATTCCGCAACAAATTGTAGCAGTTGCGAAAGTTTTAAGTACCATCTCTCACCTACCAAGACCACCCTAAAAAAAGAATATCCTATCACACCGTTTTAACATGCACGTTCTTTGTAATAAATTCTGACCTTCAGTTTATTCCTTACCAACCATTGCTTATGTTTACTGGCTTTCTTTTTATAAGTGCAAGATTTTATTTTGATTCATCATAATTCATTCTAATTCATCTTGTTAGCTTTTCGTTTTAAATTATTAGAATAATGAATGATTTATCAGTATATATTTATGTATACATATTTTTGTTTTAAGCATGAATACTCTTATTTTAAAAATGCTTTTTTTAATTAAGTTATGGTATTAATAAGTCAACAGCTAATAAAAACAACTTAAATAAACTCTTCAAATTAAATGTTAGTGTAATTGTAACTTTTCAAACAAATTTTCATTTCTAAATGCTAAAAACCCCTTTTTACAGGAAACTTTTTAAAAATGATTTAAAACTTATTCCTTAAAGTATAAAATATTGGCTATTTGTATTGGCTATACTGATACTACTATTGGCTATATACTGATTAAAATTAATGGTTAATTAGTTTTGTTAGAATAGTTTTAATAATTATATTTTTGCTATTATTGATATAGCAAAGCTTATTGCCCCTCACCAACTTTGATTAAACATATCTGTATGCCTTCTTAGAAGAAAGAGGACTGTATAAAAAATACATGTTTCTATTTATTTACATTTAATATTCAGAAAATTTTATTTGATACCATAAAATAACTATGTAGTTTATTCTATATGTCTATGATCAACATTTAAAGAAGGAAACTCTATAGGTCAGGGTTTTTAGGACAACCTCGATAACAGTGTTTGGAAGTGATTATGATTTTTATTTAATATTAAATATATTAAACTTTTTACTTTCACTGTAAATTATCATGAAAGTTATTTATGTTTTGTGGCAGATCTACACAAGGATTGTTTGCCAGGAGAGGACAGCTCGCGTCACTGAATGTGTCGCTTTGAGCTACATATACGTCCTTCCCCTAATTTCCCGCCACAATTTGGAACCTCATCAGAAGGTGGGGGACTTCTGAATATTGACACCCCACGGAAACTGCTAGCGACCGCCGAGAGGACTTTCGGAACCACGGATTTAACGTGCACGTACGCCGCATGTACACGGTGATCTTTAGTGGTACGCCGGTATCGAAGCCACAACCTTCCGGTTGCGAGTCCAACGCCTGAATCACTAGGTTACCAAGGCCCCTTCTACACAAGGATTGACTGCTTAATTTAGACATGCCTTGGGTGGAGGACTTTTTGAGAGGTCCTAACCCGAATTCATATTACAGATGGAGAAAATGGCCGCGCGGTAAGCCAGACCCCTACACTTATACATTAGCCTTTTACTAATTGTGATGAAATTAGTAAAAATTATTTATACTACAATGTAAAAGGTACTTGATTAAATTTTAAAAAAAATTTTATTAGATAAATTTATATCTTATAAAGCTCTCTTCTTTATAAAACTTACAGCTTATTAAACTTTTAAGATAAACTGAAAAAAAGACTTGCTGAAATACGCAAGACTGATAAAGTATAAATATTTAGAAGGATAACTTATCAAATATTGAACTATTCATATATTAATAAAATACTGCAAGAAAAAAAAATGATGCAATAAATCTATTATAACAATTAATATAACTTGATGTAAAACTGTGAGAGTATTATTAAGAAAAGGGAAAATACTATTCACTTTCGCTCAACGAATAAAACATTTTTGCACAAAATACTTTGTATTGCATTAAAAATAAAAATAAATAAATAAATATTTTAAAGAAAACCTAGTATTTAGAAAGAATTTAAAACCACAACCTATTGAAAAAAAAACGAATAAAAAAAAAAACAAATATTCTCTCAAGTCACAGACTGGAGTTTCTTTTTGCATTTTTAAGTGGAACGGTTAACACGACCCTTCAAACAAATGTTTAAAATAAAAAGATTTGGGGACAGAGGGGACACTCCCCCTCCCTGTAACCCCCTCTCCCGATTGCGATAGTTCATATGTACAATATGCTTAGAAAACCTGATAACAGTAGCTTTTTTAGACAAGGATTATCACCGCTCCCAGACCAACTGAAAATTTGGAGGGTCACATGTCGAATTTAAGAGCAGAAAAATGAAATTTGTTTTAAATTTTAAAACAAACGTCCGTTTAAAAATTTTTAGAAGGAAGTGGGAGGAAAGGGGGATACAGCCCCCCCCCTGTGCCCCCTCTTCGACCCTACGCCTATGGTTCATATGTATAGTACTCTCAGGAAAACCTATTAACAATAGCTTCCTAAGGAAGGCTCAGCACTGCTCCAGACCTAGTGAAATTTTGGGGGTGCACAGGAAACATTTGAGGGGGTCACATATCGAATTTTAGAGCAGAAAATAAAAGTTTTTTTTTAATTTCAAACATGTTTATTTTTTTTTAAATTGACAAAATTGTTCGGGGGGCAAGCCCCCCTCCCCCCCATCTTCGACCCTACGCCTATGGTTCATATGTATTGTACTCTCAGGAAAACCTACTAACAATAGCTTCCTAAGGAAGGCTCAGCACTGCTCCAGACCTAGTGAAATTTTGGGGGTGCACAGGAAACATTTGAGGGGTCACATATCGAATTTTAGAGCAGAAAAGAAAAGTTTTTTTTTTAATTTCAAACATGTTTATTTTTTTTTAAATTGACGAAATTGTTCGGGGGGCAAGCCCCCCCTCCCCCCCATCTTCGACCCTACGCCTATGGTTCATATGTAATGTACTCTCAGGAAAACCTATTAACAATAGCTTCCTAAGGAAGGCTTAGCACTGCTCCAGACCTACTGAAATTTTGGGGGTGCACAGGAAACATTTGAGGGGGTCACATATTGAATTTTAGAGCAGAAAATAAAAGTTTCTTTAAATTTTGAAACATGTTTATTTTTTTTAATTGACGAAATTGTTCGGAGGGGGCACAGGGGGACACGTGACCCCCAGTGCCCCCCCACCCCAACCGACGCTACGCCTATAGTTCATATGTTGAATGAATCATGTTGGCGTTTTTACCGTTCGCGTTTTTTCCGTTTGGCGTTTTTTCCGTTCGCGTTTTTACCATTCGCGTTTTTTCCTGTTGGCGTTTTTTCCGTTCGCGTTTTTACCGTTCGCGTTTTTTCCGTTCGCGTTTTTTCCTCACACCATCTGTAAAGCCTGCTAACAATAGCTTAGACAAGGTGATTGTCACTAATAAAAAGAAATCTTGGGTTGGAGAGCTCCTTTACAGACTGTTTTTGTAAATTTTCGTGGAAAAACTCTTCGGAAAAATTTAAAAGTGTACGGGAGTGGGAAAATAATGGAGTTTCCTTTCCTTTTCAAATAGAGAAGTAAGACATATATTGCATTTTCTTTTTGCTATTTGCTTCCCTCAAACATCAATTCCGATTTTCTCTTACGCGTGTAAATTTCAGATTATTTTCAAGAGTTCTCTGACAGCTGAATTTAATTATGATGTGCGTCAGTGACAGCGTATCTGATTATTTTTTTGAGACTGATTCTAGTAGTGATAGTGATTCTGTGGATATCTCATCTGTTCGTAATTGGTGTAAATTAGATATTCATTCTCCGTTACCAGCCCCACCTCTATTTCATTTCACAGAGTCACCCGGTATTTTATTTCAAATTGACGACCCAACCGATCCTCTACAGTTTTTCTCAAAATTATTTGATGATGCTGTTCTTGAACAAATCGTGGAACAAACGAATTTGTTTGCTTTGCAGTATTTCAATACTCACAATGTTACTCCAAAATCAAGATGCACAGAATGGGCAAACACTGATAAAAAGGAAATGCTGCTGTTTTTATCGTTGCTGATTCTAGAGGGATTTCAGGAAAAACCCCGAGAGTCCCTGTACTTGTCGAAAATTCCAGTTTTGGAAACGCCTTACTATGTCAAAAATATGAGAGAAAAAAGGTTTAGCCTGATCATGAAATTTTTGCACTTTTGTGATAATGAGAGCTACGTGGATGAAGAAAACCAGAATAATCGACTTTAAAAAATCGAAACGGTAATGCATATTATTGTAAAGAATTTTCAGAAATGTTACACACCCGAGAGAGATTTATCAATTGATGAATCTCTTCTGATTTTCAAAGGAAGGCTCGGGTGGAAATTATACCGTCTAAACGAGCAGGATTCGGGCTAAATTTTTTCGTGCTCTGTGAATCATCGTCTGGATACGTTTCGAATTTGATGATATACACCGGAAAAAAGACGAAATACTAGCCAGGATACAAACAAAACGGAACTGGTGTAAAGGCCGTAATGACTTTACTGGACAGATATTTAGAAAAGGGCTACTGTGTAACAATAGACAATTTTTATAATTCTCCCTCTTTAGCAGAAATACTTAAAACCCGAAAAACTGACGTTTACGGAACATAGTGAATTAGTAGGAAGGACATTCCAGAAGAACTGAAAAATAAAAAAAATTATTATTTTTTTTTCTGAAAATCCCCAAAATTACGAATTAATACAACTGAGAATGATCTACATGTGGCTATTATTTTTATTATCCAAATAAAACCATTTTCTAACTTAAAAATTCCAAACAAATGTTGAAATTCGGAGAATGGCAATTTTCTGATTTTTATGTAGCGTCAGTAGCGGATTCAGGGGAGGGGCTAGGGGGCTTCAGTCCCCCCCCAAAAGAGATTGCTAAAGGGTAACATTCTGCTTCATTATGCACATTGAGTATGTAAAGTGATCTTTTTTAATCATTTAGCCCCTCCCAAAAGTTTTTACATTGGTTTAGACTAAAATTATGCTTTATTGTACATTTTGTTTGGGTTAAATAAGCTTTTTTCAAAATTTAGTCCCTCCCAAAACAGACTTTCTGGATCCGCCACTGTGTAGCGTGTATTATTTTTTCTACATTTTTTTTTTTTTTTTTTTACATAATTATGAAACATTTCCACTGAAAACAACAGACTGGATTTTATTACGTTTTCTGAGCGCAACTTTTCTAAATTTTTGGAGTCGTGGCAATAAAAGTTTGGTTTACATTAGTACAAACCATAATCATCACATCGCTTTGGGTGCACTTGAAATATTTTTATTCTTGGTTAAGATAATTATTTGCATTATATACAAATGGGAGTAACCTTTACTATTATAAGTGAAGTAATGTATGTAGTAAATACACACAGGTTTTTGTGGGCTTCTGTATTTTTTTCTTTTTTTGTACTTGGGGGGGGGGGGGAGGATGTAGTGGTGATCGAAGGCAATTACTATTTGAATTAAAATGGAATGACTCATGGACTCAGTATTGCAAAAGTAAAAGCAGACTATAAACAAGTTAAGGAAAACTGCAGAAGATGGTGGGCGGAAAAAAAGCGCACAATTTTGAAGGGTTTTATTTTTTTGGATGAGTATGTGTGTGGGGGGGAGGGGGGTGTAAGGAAGGAGTGGGCATCCGAAAGAGCGCCTTTTGGTGAAGTGAATTTTTTTTAAGTATTTGATTTTTTTTTTTTTTTTGTATCATTTTTACACTAACATGCTTCATACTCTGAATGCCCCCCCCAATAGAAACACTTGTATTTTCACTTAGCCTTCAGTTAAATACTGGAGGAAGAGGGAGGAGGGAGGTGAGGGCATTCACAATTGAGTACCAAGGGCGGATTAAAGGGGGGAGCGGAGGGGGCGAGTGACCCCCCCGAGAAAAAAGAAATTAATGTAAAAGATCCTATTTTACTTCCATAAAATGGACGTATATGCCAATCTTCTAACTAACCGCCCCCACCTACAAGCTAACCGCCCTCCCCCGACAAACTTCCAATAATCCGCCTCTGTGAGTACTGAGTTGTCAAGGTGTTTGTCAAGGTCACGTTCACGTTTTTCCAAGAAGCACAAAGATAGAACTGTGTGTTATCAGAAATAGCCTCCGGGAGAAGAGGGTAGGCAGTGTGAAGGAATATACTCTCTTTCTTCGTCGCGGGTTGATGAATGATGGATAACACATCCGGTCACTGAAACTCGGGGTTTAAAACGGGGGTTGCGATGGGTGAAGGGGTCCTTCTTCCGAAGGAAATATCCGAATACATCTACAGAATGGATGAAATCAATTTTATGAAAACAAATAGGGGAAAATCTATGGTAGTGCTGAAATGATTGGGGGGCACGTATCTCCCTATGCCCCCCCCCCAATTTCGTACCAAAATCAGTTAAACAATAATTTGTTTAAAAATCTAAAACAAACAGCATGACAATCTCTGTGTGTGGGGGGGGGGAGGGGGGGCATGTGTCCCACCTCCAAACTTCGTTTCAAAATCTTTTTTTTTTTTAAACATTTGTTTAACGGGTCATTTTAACTGTTCCATTTAAAATGCGAACAGGAACTCCAGTCTGTGTCTTTATATAATAATATAAAAAATATTTTATAAATAAAATTATTTTTAAAAAGGTCACTGTCAAGGTTACTTAATTTAAACAGGATTACTTTTTAAGCGCTTGGTTTAAACAATTTTTCTCATTTCCAATCTGCTGTACTGGTTTTAAATTATTTCTAAATTTTAGGGTTTCTTTAAAATATTTTTTTTTTTGCATGTTTTATTTTTCAATACAATACAAGATATTTTATGAAAAAAAAAAAGTTTTATTTGGTGAACAAAAGTTAATGACATTTTCCCCTTTCTTAATTGAGTTGTTCTCACAGTTTTACATCAAGTTATAATAACTGTTTTAACAGATATTTTTTTCTTTCTTGCTGTATTTTTTTCATATATGAAGTTCATGATTTTCATATATCAGTATTTTTTTCATATATGAAGATGTCAGCAATTTCTTTTTAAAGTTTTAGAGTTTACTGAGTTTTGTAAAGTACAGAAAGAGCTTTAGAAGATATAAATTTAACTTATGAAGCTTTAAAAAATATATTTTGACCTTTTGCATTGTAGTATAAATATTTTTTTTTTACTAATTTCATAACAATTTGGTAAACGGCTGAAGTGTATAGCTCTAGAGTTCCTGCCTACCGCACGGCTGTTTCTCCAGACGCGTCAGAACCCCTCAAAAAGTCCTCCGCCCAAGGCATACCCTAATTAAGCAGACATGCTTCGTGTAAATCTGGCTTAACCACAAAACAAAAATAACTTTCTTGATAATTTACACAACAAGTAAAAGTTTTAATATTTTTAATATTAAATAAAAATCATAATCACTTTCAATCCCTATTGTAGAGGGTCCCTAAAAAACACTGACCTAGGATATACTTCTTTATGTATTGACCTTATACATATAGAATTAATTATAAAGTTATTTTATTGTGGTGAATTAAAACTTTCAGGAGATTAAATGTAAACAAATACAAACTTTTAGTTTTTATAAAGCCCTCTTACAAAAATTTCCAACTAAAATATACCTCTGTACATTAATGAGGTGATGTAGAAAGTTTCAGTTTTTCTCATAAAAAGGCTTGCATGTATATTTAAACAAAGTTGGTCAGGGGGAATAAGCTTTGCAATACTAATAATGGTAAAAATATAATTATTAAAACTATTCCAACAAAACTAATTAAAAAGTAATTTTAATTACAGTTATATATAGCCGATATTTTACATTTTAAGAAATGAGTTTAAAATCATTTTTAGCCAGTTTCCTTTAAAAAGGGTTTTTCTTTTAGAATTTAGAAATGAAAATTTGTTTAAAAACATTGCACTTATAATAACATTTGATTTAAAAAGTGTTTTTTAAGGAAGTTTTTTTTTTAAATTGATTTATTAATACTTTTATTTTATTGTGGTGAATTAAAACTTTCAGGAGATTAAATGTAAACAAATACAAACTTTTAGTTTTTATAAAGCCCTCTTACAAAAATTTCCAACTAAAATATACCTCTGTACATTAATGAGGTGATGTAGAAAGTTTCAGTTTTTCTCATAAAAAGGCTTGCATGTATATTTAAACAAAGTTGGTCAGGGGGAATAAGCTTTGCAATACTAATAATGGTAAAAATATAATTATTAAAACTATTCCAACAAAACTAATTAAAAAGTAATTTTAATTACAGTTATATATAGCCGATATTTTACATTTTAAGAAATGAGTTTAAAATCATTTTTAGCCAGTTTCCTTTAAAAAGGGTTTTTCTTTTAGAATTTAGAAATGAAAATTTGTTTAAAAACATTGCACTTATAATAACATTTGATTTAAAAAGTGTTTTTTAAGGAAGTTTTTTTTTAAATTGATTTATTAATACCATAATTTAATTCTGAAAAAAAAAGCATGTCTAAAAAAAAGTAGTAATATTTAAATTAAATACTTTCAAAATAAAAATATTTATATACATATAAATCATTCATTCTAAGAATTATTATTTAAAACCAAAGAGTTAACTAGATAAATTAGCATGAATCAGAATAAACTCTTGCATTTATAAAAAGAAAACCAGTAATAATAAGCCATAGCTGGTTACAAATCAGACTGCATGTCATAACATATTACAGAGAACGTGCATGTTAAATCTGTGAGAGTTTTAGATTCTATTTTTAGGGTTGCCTGTTGGGGGAGAGATCGTATTTACATTTTTCGAAACTGCTGTAATTTTTTACTGAATCACTAGTTCTGGACTTTGTATTAAGAATACAAACAAATTGAACAATCAGTTTATTGAAAAAACGCTGAAATTAGTATTAATGTTATTATTACTCCTTTGTTTATTTTCTATTTATTCTTTAATCTGGAACAAGGAGTTTCTATAGACATGGGCGCCGGCAGAATATTTCCCAGGGGGGGCAAAGACTACTCAAGGGGGGGAGCAAAGACTACTTCCATGTTGGGTTACCATGTTGGAAAGAGCAAAAAAGCAAGGGAAAACACTGCATACAAAAATCCAGGGGGGGGGGCATTGCCCCCCCCACTTGCCCTATGCTGCCGGCGTCCATGTCTGTAGAATCTGTAGGGTCTTCTGAAGAGTGTAGGAGAGTCATACTATATACTTACAAATCAGGCCACTGTTCTTGGAAATGTTGTCTGAATGACAATTTTCAATAGAGATAAATACAAAATACACTAATGTACCTCTGTTTACGCCCTTTTGGACGCCCACTTGTTCCTCACATTTTTTTAAATTCATGCCCCCTCCCTCTTCTCTTCACAAAATACAAACCCATTCAATATTGTGCGCTTTTTTCCGGTGCGCTTTTTTCCGGGTGCGCTTTTTTCCAGGTGCGATTTTTTTCGGTGCTTTTTTTTCCAGGTGCGCTTTTTTCCGTGATTCGCAGAAGATATAGCACAAGTTAAGGCAGAGCCTGATTATGACCAACGGGGGCCCCGGGCATTGGAGAATTTGGGGCCCCCCATCTATGAAATTTGTTTTATTTTTCATAAAATTTTGATATAAAAAATATATTTCAGAAAAATATTTGAAATTGGGGACCCTGGGCAAAGTCCCGATTTGCCCATGGGATAATAAGGCTCTGAGTTAAGGGGGGGGTAATTATTTAAAGAAAAAAATCTAAATTTCACTCTTTTAAAAATACAGAGGTGAAACTTTGGAGGTCCCGTTCAGCTTAGAGGCTCCCCCCCCCATTGCGGGGAATGTTAGGGCTTACGGTAAGCCCTTGCCTCTGGTGCTAGGCCATATATAATGGGGCTGAGCTATTAAGAAACTTCTCTCAACGGAGAATAATTTAATTTCAGCGAGCTATTTATACACAGCAACGAATTTGTTAATTTGACTACAACTTGATTTTCCCAGATTTACCACTATGGTTTGGGGGATAATTATTGTTATTTTTAATTCATCACATACTTGTGTCCTTTTAACAACAAGAATCTTTTTAAAGGGAAAAGGTTCGTTTCTGCATATAAATTTCATAGAATATCTCTACAGTAAGAGTCATCGTAAGTAAAACGCTACTAATGCATTGACTAAATTTTAAATCCCCATGATTCCCCCGCTGGCTACAGCCTTGCTTATTAGCATATTATATATTTATATATATCGGACCTCGGTTTTCATAGGAAAAACGTGCACAATGAACAAGGGACTGTTTTAAAGCTTTGAATAAGCTCTTCTAAGATATTAAGTGCTCTTCTTTGACGTACAGCCGAAACTAAAAGTAAAGAGCGCATTGCTCTTTTAATTATTTAATTACGGTTAAGATTCCTAATATTCTCCTGGAAGGGAGAATCTGTAATTTTTATTTCATTGAAGAATATTACTTTAAAATAGTCTCTTAACTTTTAACCAGAGTAAAAAATAAACACCGTCAGATATTTCCAGACAGTCAGAATGTTTGCACCTAAGGTGCATTACGTACTAAATTAGTAAAATTTATTGAACTACTAGGAAGAAAGGATTTTTAAAATATTATTTCACCGAATAACCTCTGAGCCGTGATATACTTAAGAGTATTAAAAATTTATTGCTTTTCCAGGTTTATAGTTTTTACAAATGTACACTTGTAAGTAAACATTTTCGATTTTTTTTTTTTTTTTTTTCATCTCGCGTGATTTTCATCATGGCCAACACATTTATCAAAAAACTTTGGTTAAACGGCGTTAATATTTAAATCACACAATAAAAATTCACTTAATTGCAATAAAGCCTTACAAAATTTATCAGCGAATGCTTGACACTTCATAATCTTTTCCCGGTGAAAGTTGCTCCTCCTACGATCCCCCCCCCCTCCCTTGCCCTCTCTCAAAACCACAGAATTCCTTGAAAAACTGGGGGTGAATCTCCCAGCTCACTCTGTGCACAAAGACATTGTCTGTGCACAGTGGGTGGGTTGTGCCGTGTAATTTCTTGACATTTGAATAAGGGGATGACATTAGCTGAGCAGGGAAACCAATATTTGTATGGCTGAGTACCAAGCCGTTTTCTGTTAGTTTTCCCAGCGGAAGCTTCAGCGAAAAAGGGAAGAAAAATTTTTCTTTTCAAGGCGGTGAAGCGGTTAATTAGTTTTTGAAAAACACACAACTCCACAGAAATATGAAACATTTAATTATGCATAACCGTATTCATATTTTATGATAAATATTTTTTAATGTACAAAACAAAGGTAGGAATGACTTTTACTCGAATATTTTTTTTTTAATGTGAGCATCTTCGAAATGGTACATTGATCTGGAAAAAGTAACTCAAACGCTGATAACACTGGTCTACAAAATCGAACATTTTTCTTTCACAAGAATTATAACAGATTCTAAAAGTATTTTTCGTGCTGAATTCAAATACCATTTCAGTTTTTCCCCATCGGGCAGGAGTTTTGTGTGATATTCAGTTGAATTTTTTTATAATATTCTAAAAAATCCTTAACTAGATATCTATCTCAAAATCATAACTACTCATTCTGACAATATTCTGCATCTAGAATGTCTCTCTTCTTGGTCCAACAGTAGTTGGACCAAGCCAGCATATTGGAACTACACTTGCCTTGGTACTTCTTCTCCATTGTAGGAAATTGCTCATGAAAATGCTCACCGTGTTCATTGCTGACAGCTCCAACATTTTCGGGGAAGAATTCTAAGTAAGAGTCCAGTAAGTGAATTTTTAAAGACATGTTGAATCCCATATCTTTAAGAATGCAGAAGATCAGCCATTATGTCACGATAGCTTTCTACTTTATGGTTTCCAAGAAAGCAGCAGCATTAACTTTTGAAAGACTGCCAGGCTGCTTTCTCCAATGGATTTAACCCATTTGTGCCTGGATATTTTTGCGACTTTCTTCGATTTATACTGATAACAGAAATAATAGATAAATTTCTGACGTCAACTTCTTGAACAAGGAATGATTTCTTTTAAAATCATTATGCATAAAAATCGAAATATCAACATCCTACTTGGTCATGTTAAATATTTTGTAGAGTTGAGGCTCGATACTCATGAATAAAGGCTAGGAAATATAAATAACGTTTTCGACTAATAGCGAAAATGCCGTTCCAAAAAAGGGACGCTAGGCATAAATGGGTTAACTGTTCTTTGAAATGTTCATCAGACATTAATGACCGCATTTGTGGTCCTATAAAAATTCCTTCTATCAGTTTAGCATAAGGCGACCATATTTCTAAACAGTATTTTGGGGACAAATCAAGCATTGTCCTCGAATCCAAGGAAAACTTGGGGACACTAGAAAATATTTTTGGGGACTTATCAAGCAGTATTTTGGGGACAAATCAAGCATTGTCCTCGAATCCAAGGAAAAATTGGGGACACTAGAAAATATTTTTGGGGACTTATTCGAGGACACAACATATTACCATGTCTACCAATACTTTAAATCTTGAATGACTTTGATACTTAAAAATGAACTCTAATAGCTCTTTATATCAATTGTGTATTCTTATTTCTAACAAATTAATGAAAGTATTTTATTAATTTATAAATATTTATTTAAACCAGAAATATGTAAGGAACATCATGTTGAAATATTGCAATTTATTCAAAATTTAACTCTTGGAATTGTATTTGTATTTTTCAGAAGACATTGCTTTTTACATTGGATCATTTTGTGATAATTTTTCATGAAACTTTGTACACCCTCTAAAAAAAGTATTCGAGTGCAAGAAAATTTTCGTACGTCAATTTCATATTTAAAGCATGGTTCTTCATGAAAAGTGATTAATCATTAACAAAACTGAAATGGGAAATTTGGCTCATAATCGGATACTTTATTGAATGTCTGTACACGCTACACACACAATGACAACAAACGTTTTCAGAGATCGAATTTCATTGTTTCTCTGAGTAGATGGCGTTTTTAGTTGGTTTATTTTTCTTCAGTTTTTTCTGAAAGAAATAAACTAAACGGAAACTTTCAGGTGAAAAAAGTACAAATCTTTAAATTTGGGGACATTTTGGGACAAAGTATTTTTGGGGACAAAATGAAAAAAAGATCTATATTTGGGGACTGTCCTCGAATTTCGAGGACGTATGGTCACCTTAGTTTAGCATAACTGACTTTGGGGGATTTCAAGTACAAGAATCCATCAGAAAGTTTATCCATAGCTTTGACGAAATTTTTCATTACTCCTAACTTTATATGCAATGGCGGTAAAAATATTTTTCAGGATTCACTAAAGGGACATATGACACATTTTCCTGGCCAGGGATAAGAGATTCACATCTGGGTCATGATTTTCTAAGTGAGACTCCTTATCTCTGCTGTCCCATTCGCACAAAAAACAGCAAAATTTGGTGAATCCAAGTTGCAATAAAGCAATGTTTACATCACGACAGATATTCCATTCATATTTTTCATATTGTGTTTCCTCTAAAACTAGTTTCATATTTTTATATGTCTCTTTCATATCAGCGGCATGCACTACAGGTATTGATGGAAGTTCATTGCCAATATGTAGCAGAAGAGCCTTCAAACTAACTTTAGAGGAGTGTCTGAACAATCGCCACTCATCTGACCGGTGTTGATGCCCAAGAGTTTCCCTAACTGAACAAATATCATTAAAAAACACAATACTATTTTCTTCAGAGAAGCAGTTTTTGAAAACACTATGGCGGTTACGGCGGAGTAGATTCCACCCTTTGAGTCTGGAAGTCAAAACTTCTGCTTGCTGTTTTGACAGATTTAAATCCCGAATCAGGTCATTAAGATCTTGCTGCTTGTAAAAGTATGGTTCTGATGAACAGCTACTGGCTTCAAGTGTAGGATCATTTTGATTTTCATCTGAATCCTTTTTGAGTTTGAGTCATCTGAATACCGACACATCACAATGCCAGATTAACAGGTCTGAGCATGTCCAAACATGAATGAACATGCACAGTCTTGTTTTATGATGCTTCAGCATGATATAACAAATAATTTCCTTAAATACAGCTTGGGTAAAATCGCTACATATGAGGTAACGGTTCCTAAGACAGGTCAAAGAACACGCTAAAATCAGATTTTGAAAACCAGCTCTCACAGAAAAACTATGCCTGATGGAAAATTCTGACTACATATCTTAATTCTGGATGAAAAAGTGCACTAGATTCACTATTCACATTTCTTTTGAGAAAACCTTGTCGACCAGTAATCTCAGTCAATCGGTGGACTGATAAATTCCCTGAAAGGGGAATATTGTTACGAATTTTCGGAGCAACCCGCTGTTCTAGGGCTTAAAATAGTTTAAAATTCGTATTCGTATTTTGTGACTTCCTAACTGCGAATAGTACTGCCAGAGACGTGCAGTCCTTTGGAAGCCGTGAATGTTACAAATTTTCGGGGTAACCCACTGTTCTGGTGTTTAAAATAGTTCAAAAAGCGTATTCTGGGCGTCAGGTAGTTAAATTTTGCTTTTTGTTGCATCAAAATCGGTCAACTAGAACCGGAGATACGAAGGTTTGGGTTTCCCCATTCATGTTATGGCGTTTGTAGAAATCTCGAGAAATATTGGTCCTAGACCTTCGATAACCTCACATTCGAGGACTTATTTTTGCTGCCAAATTTGGCGATATTTCGCAAAAAGACCCCAAGCTTGGCGACATTTTGGTCGTTTCGCGCGATTTTCCCAACGGGGCTTGTAAAGTTAGTTTTTCTGCATTAACATGCATAGTAGCCTAATATTTCTCTTCTGTGACAAAATTCCCGCTTTATGTGGAATCTTCGAGAAATAGATTCTACTGGAAGCTCCTTGTAGCTTCTGCGACACCTATAATACAGGTATGACAGACAACCCTAGTCAAACGCTTAAGGCCACTCTACCAATGGACATAGAATGTCAAGTATTTGAGACCGAGTTTATAATACTGCCTCATGCTAGGGGCCTTTCAGTGTGGCCTTTCAGTGGTGTGGCCCAATGTGGCCTTTCATTGATGAACCTCGGTTACTACTTTTGTGGATGAGTTTGATTCCAGAGAGAGTACTCCCATTGCGGCGGATGAGGTCAGTGAGGATTCCTTAAGTGGGGATGAGGGCAAAAGATTGACTCCTGAACAAAGAAACATCTTAGTGATCTTCTGAGGGAATACGAGAAGTGCTTTCAACCAGGGGGAGAGACAACTTCCTTATATAGAGCATCAAATCAACACTGGTGATAGTGCTCCTGTTGCAGCTCAACCTTATAGGATGACGCCCGCGAAGAAAGAAATTCTCAAGAAGGAAATAGAGAAACTTATAGACGAGGGAACTATAGAGGAGTGTGAGTCTCCGTATGCCTCACCAGTGGTTCTCGTTCCTGAACCTGACGGCAGTATCAGGCTGTGCATTGATTACAGAAAGCTTAACGCTGTTACAATGCCCGATGCGTACCCGTTGCGCAGGATGGACAATCTTTTACACGAGGCCAAGCATACTCCATTCATGTCCACCTTGTATCTTCGGTCTGGATATCATCAGGTTAGAGTGCACCCACCAGATCAGGATAAAACGGCATTTGCCTGTCCTTTTGGAACATTTGGCTATTTAAAGATGTCGTTTGGTCTTCGAAATGCCCCTGCAACATTCCAGAGACTAATTGACCAATTCAAAAGTGGTCTAAGAGATGTTCTTGCGTTGACGTACTTAGATGACGTAATTGTCTTATTTTTATTGTTTTCACGATGTAACGTTGGCTGATGGGATTAATCGGGCTAAAGAAACGCTTAAGGCCACTCTAGCAGTGGACATAGAAGGTCGAGTATTTGAGACCGAGCTTATAATACTGCCTCATGCTAGGGGAATCGAACACTCTTGGGAATGGATTTTCTGCATAAAGCCAACATAGTGTTGGATACTGGCAAGAAAATGTGGCCTTTCAGTGATGAACACCGGATACGACTTTTGTGGATGAGTTTGATTCCAGAGAGAGTACTCCCATTGTGGCGGTTTAGTTCAGTGAGGATTCTTTAAGTGGGGATGAGGGCAAAAGCTTGACTCTTGAACAAAGAACGCAGCTTAGTGATCTTCTGAGGGAATACGAGAAGTGCTTTAAACCAGGGAGAGAGACAACTCCTTATATAGATCATCGAATTAACACTGGTGATAGTGCTCCTGTTGCAGCTCCACCTGATAGGATGACGCCCGCCTAGAAAGAAATTCTGAAGAAGGAAATAGAGAAGCTTATAGCCAGCGGAACTGTAGAGGAGTGTGGCCTAATAAACTCCCAAGTATCCATTTTGATCTAAATTCTGCCAAGTCAGATAGTACGGAACATACAGCAGCATATCTTCAGTTTGGACGTGAATTACGAACAATCGATGATGTGGCTTATGATTTAAAAGCTGTTTTGGAGAATGATAATTTTATTCCCGAGATTACAATTTATTTAAAGCGGCTGGCTGCAATTTCAGAAACAGTTCGAGAGAGGGTTGAGTTAAAACAAGACCAACGTAAGGCATGTTATGATAGGAACAGTCGAGAAGTTTATTTTAGTCCTAGCGATAAAGTGTGGGTCATATTGCATCCTATTAGTAAGTCGAAAAAAAAAAGAAAACTGCAAAGTTTATGCCATAAAGGGATGGTCCGTACGTAGTATTAACTCAGAGATCTCCAACGACGTACGAGGTTGCTGGACTAGATAAACCTGATCAATTCATGGGGTCTTATCACGTTTCAGCTTTGAGAGCTTTCCCCGAAGCGGATACTTGCCCGGTTGCCCCCCTGAGGAAAAAAGGGAGACCGCGTAAGGTTAGTCCCGGTTCCTCCACGGGACGTAAGTTGGAACTAGAGGTGGAGGATGTAGCTCCCCGGGCTTGTCGTTCCCTTCCATGACGAGTTCCATCCAATATTGCGAACCACTGCGCAAGTAGGTCCGCACTTGGAATGTGTGGATGCGGGACTGCCTTTCCTTGCGAAAACAACAGTTGAGCGATTTATATGGTGTGTAATGTGTGTTCTTTAAATGTTCTTTAAATTTGACTTTTGCCTGCAAGAGTGATTCAATTAGAAGATGGTCATAAAACTAATTTTAATCAGAACTGGAAGTAAGTTTGAACTTTCCTCTGTTAAAGAATTACTTTATTTTTTAAACATATTGAATTTCTAAAGTACTTTGATCATTTATAGCTACAATTGACTGAATTTTCAGAAATTTAGCTATGTTCTTATAAGATTTTGTAAAAAAAAAAAAAAAAAAAGAGGCTTCCTGAATAGGCAATTGTGTACTGAAAAACCTACAGTAATTTTTTAAGTAAAATATTTAAACACATTCTGCGGGGGAGGTAGAAAATTTTACCCATGGGCTAACATGAGACTAGTGAATCCAAGTTGGCGGCCGTCCGACCACCTTAAGAGTTTGATTTCCAGCCCAGCAAATTTTACTTCGGCAGTGGGTCCTGCTGTGATGTTTGTTTTATTTTATAAAATAATAACAGATTATATTACTTTGCATATATTTTGCCTAAAGTATTTTTCTGTAATTAATAAATTTAAAATTATTTTTTTATTCAGATTTTCAATATTAAAAGTTTATTTTTTAAACATAATTATTTTTAGCACAGTTTCCAAAATTTTTAAAAAGTATTTCATTTTATACTTTGACAAACTCCATTAACTTTATAGCTATTATTCCTTAATCAAGATTAGGTCCTTATTTTCCTATTATTATTATTATTATTATTATTATTATAAGCTCGATGTAGAAAATTCAATTTATAATTAAAATATCAATCAAAATATTTTTAATTTTCTTAAAACAGCTCTCTTAATTAATTGTTATAATTATTCTGCTTCTTTTTTTTTAATAGTTAAAGAAAAAAATAGTTGTTTTGCTTACTACCTAATTTTCATAATTATTCGTTTACTCTTCATGCATACATAAAATTTATTGTAAGTATTGAATTTATAATTTAAGAAGCCTATAATCCTTTCAAAATTTATGTTTTCTCTTTTTTATTTTTTATTCTTTTAAATAACACATTTAGAATTATGTTCTCAACACACTGTCAAACTGGACTTGGTTTTTTGAATCTAGATTTATGCATGCACTATCTTTCGTGTTTGACATTTAAAAGCCTGACATGATTTCTAACCCTACAAGGCTCAATTTTTTTTTCTGTGTCTGAAATAAATATATGTGATGATGATAGTGATTAGCAAATGGGGAAAATAATAAAAATAATAATAGCTAAATATTTTATTGAAAAATAACTTTTTTATTTTAGTTACATATACGGTACACTACACCGTAACTATACATTTTTGGTATTTATTTTGAAATTTTACAGTTCATATTATTTCTTAGAATCATGAATTATGTTTATGTATACATCCCAGAATGATCAAAACTAAATTAAGTTACAGTTTTTTATTATAATGTGATAATTATATCTATTGGTGAAAATTTCGGAAGCTATTGTTATCTTTATTCATGCTAAGTTCAACTCGACATTTTTCACAAGATATAAACGTTTTACCCTTGCAGCCAGGATATTTACAACGTTGCCGTTTTTGCTCCCAAACAGGAAAATGCTCGAATCCGTCACGTCTGACATCTCGGGGCGGTATTATCGATGAATTACGCTTATTCCGCTTCCGGTGAAATCACCAATCAAAGATGATGGTCTGCCTCTTTTATTGTTTATCGATCGACCACACATGCAAAGACTTTTTGTCATTTCAAATTTGCTTTAGCGGGGGTGGCGTTTGCTTTTGCTCTCCAATCTTCGGTACAATAACCAACTATTTATAAGAGTGACACCAAGAAGATGGTAAAATAATCTCACATACCATTTCCTCGTTCTAATTCTTATTTTATGTTTTCCCAAGAACGAATCCAACAGGTCCACACCTCCCATATGATGGTTATATATTTTGATTAGCTGTGAACAGTCTACTTGTATACGCTTTTTTGTTCCTTACAGTATCTGTCTACTGGTTGTATTGGCTTCGATCCACGAAGGACGATGACAAAATAACTGGCTTGTTATCCTACCACATTACTGTTACAATATCTGTTCCATCGACTTCTGCCACTCACTCCTCGGAATAACCTCTCTCTTCATTTCGTTTTGTCAGATCTTATAGAGAAGGTATTTGATAATCTTTCCCCTAACTTACAATATTCAAAGCTCCCGATTGTATTCCTTCTTTGTCCAAATATGAAATTAATTCTGCTGATGTGTAGTAATTGTCAAAGAATATTCTGTAGTGTTGGTTCCTGGGTATGCTCCTAGCTAATCGTATAGCAATATTTCCACTTGCTTCTAAGTCTGGCTCATTTGAATGTCTCAATTCCAGATTATTTTCCATTCCTGAATATCCTTCGAAGTCGTACGAGAAACCATAATCGTCACAAAGAAGCAGTAATTTATATCCCCATTTATGTGACTTATTTGGCAGGTATTGTCTGAGGATATGTGAGGCCTTTGTCGCGCACATTTGTTTATCAGTAGATAGTGTTTCTCTCTTAGGCACGCTTTGACATTTTTTTCTGTAGTGTCTACAAAATAGGTCTGATTTTGTGGAGGCGGTCATGTCCTGGAGTTCCTGATGGTGGCTGTTTAAGATTGTCATTAAAATGTATGAATTGGCATATTTTTTTTAATGATTCAAGGACATTGTCTCTATAATCAACGGTATACCCAATTCAGGTGTCTAATACAAACGAATATGTGGTAGTGGTGCCAAGCTCATAATTAGACGAACACCTAAAACTTCTTCAATTCTGTAATATTAAATCTGAATGGTTTTGAGAGATTTTTCTGGATACTAAATTTATGCATTTCCTCTACTTTATGCCCTAGTAATTCATCGTTGGAAAACGATAAAAAATTTGCAGAGGAGATTCAAACTCTAAAATCGGTGAATGTAAGTTCCTGTTAAAAGTAAACTGAAATTGTACTGATTGAAAAGATTTCTTCTTCCAGATAAATTTCTTTTTATTTTTGTGGGCAAATGCAAAACTTTCATTTCTAGCTTTTCATTTCTAGACATACTCTTGAAAGTCGATGACTTTCTCGTTTCATGTGACTCTTTAATAGCACCTGAAGAAACCTCCAAAATCACTTTAGATGTTCTGGCCTTAGGCAAGGCTCCAAATTCTTACTGGTCACTTCAGCATTGCTTCTATGAACAACTTCATGAGAGGAAGATGACTGTTGACACTTCACTAAAAATGCACTTTCACTTAAATTGATTATGTTACCTATATTTACATTTCGATTTCATGACTTGTAATCGGAAGAAGAGACCAATCATCTACACAAAACACTTTATTTCTGGGAGCAAAAACCAGAGACGCTTTCACATCCGACGTCTCGATCACAAGTGCGCTCACACCCAGAGGGCGCGGCACAACACAACACACGAACAGGCGGGAACATCCCCCCCCCGGCGTTGACATGTCAAAAATACACAAATAAATTTTACGCTAAACAATATACATATATATACTAGATAGATTTAAGCAAATCACAATAAAAAATTTGTGGCATTGTCACTAAATATTACGCAACTTTTCCCTCTACGGGAAAAGAACCTTTTTAAAGTCACTACAAGTGCTTCAGTAGTTAAATCGGACACTATCTCTAAGTGTATAGCTTTAGTAACCATACATACAAATAGGCACACATATATTTTCTGTAAAGTGCCCTTTCTCTGATGCTTGTATTTAATAAGTTTAATAAGAAAGGGGCCACAAAAATCTATTCCAACTCTTGAAAACGGAGGACTAGGTTGCACTCGTTCCGAGGGAAGGCTCCCCATAATTTGATTGAGACTTCTAGGGTTAGCCTTAAAGCATCGTATACATTCATGCACCACCTTTCGGGCTAAATTTCTACCTCCAAGAGGCCAGAAGGTTTGCCGGACCGCATTTAAAAGACCTTGAGGGCCGACATGCATATCTCTCTTATGATAATAAATGAAGATAAGTTTTGTTAGTTTGTCTCCTGAAGGCAAAACAATAGGATATTTCTGGTCGTACTCCAGATCTGAGTTACCTAAGCGTCCTCCAACTCTAATAAGACCAGAACTGTCAATAAAGGGATTTAAGAATCTTAACTTACTATTAGGAGCCACAGGTGATCCTTTAATCAATCTCGATCTTTCCTGAAAAAAATACCTCACCTGAATATCCTTTATCAGGGTGTCACGAGCCATCAAAAATTCTTCACTTGTGATGGCATTAGTCTGTTTTGTTTTACTTTTGCAGTTATGAATAAACCTGAAAATATACACTAGAATACGGATTAATTTTAAAAAATCATTAGTTCGGTCCATGAAGTTCGCGTACAAATTAGAGTCACTATTAACAACAGTCATTAAAGTTTTAGATTGAGTCTTAAGTTCGTCGAAAAATGCATCACTAGAAGACGGCATAGGAGGCTTAGTCGTATCTGGAATATCACCCTGCAGGAAGGATGGACCTTCATACCACAAGTTGCATTGAAGGAGCTTATATGGGTCTAAGCCCCTCGAAATGAGATCCGCCGGATTCTCATGAGAAGACACATGTCTCCACTGGGGAATGTAAGTCAATTCCTGAATCGTGGCCACTCTGCTTGCCACGAACTGTTTCAAGTCTGCGGGCTCTCTCTGGATCCAAGAAAGTACAATTGTGGAGTCAGTCCACAAAAATACTCTGTCCACTTCCAGCTTCAAGGAAATAAGGACCCTCTTCATAAGCTTTGATAAAAGTAGGGCTCCACAAAGTTCAAGCCTTGGAAATGTCAAACTTTTGATCGGGGACACTCTGGATTTACTGGCAATTAGCCTCACAACCACATCACCAGCTGCATTCGTAGATTTGCAGTAAACAACTGCTCCGAAACAGTGGGCCGAAGCATAGCTGAAACCGTGGATCTGAATATTAGTCGCATCTGGAATTAAGATGCATCTCGCAACGTTGAAGTCTTTAACGCGTTCAAGAGCAGCAAGAAAATTATCCCACTCACGAATAAGAGGCAATGGAAGTGCGTCGTCCCAATCCAAACTTAGCCTCCACAAGCTTTGCATAAACATTTTAGCCTTGGAAACCAGGGGCCCCAGGAGGCCAAGAGGATCAAATATTTTGGCAATTGTAGATAACACGCAACGTATGCTGTAAGAACTTTGTCTAGACACAGCCACCTTGAAGGAAAAGCAATCGAGGACGGGGTTCCAACGAACTCCCAGAGTTTTGGTTTCACTAGGATCAGAAAAATCGTAATTGCCTTCAATGTTTTGTGAGAGTTCTGGGTGGTTGCCGCACCATTTATGGAGCTCCATACCACCTCTTTTCAAAATTTCAATCAACTGACGTTGTAATTCCTTAGTTTCAAGCAAATCTTGATCACCGGAAAGGACATCGTCCATATAGAAGTCTTCGCGCAACACAGGCGCTGCAAGAGGATAGTTATTCTCCTCATCGAGAGATAACTGCAGCAGAACTCTCGTAGCGAGAAACGAAGAGGACACCATACCGTAAGTCACTGTGGTTAGTTCGAAGGTTTTTGGAGGATCATCGGGGCTTTCTTGCCAAAGAATCCTCTGTAAGCTCTGCTGGTCAGCATGGATGGTGATCATCCGATACATTTTTTTTACGTCGGCTGTGAAGGCAAATATATGCTTTCTAAATCGGCACATTATTGAGAAAATATCTTGTTGTATGACTCCACCATTGAGTTGAAGTGAGTTCAAGGAGTTCCCCTTATCAGTAGGACAAGAGGCATTAAAGACTACGCGCAACTTAGTAGTGGATTTCAATGGGTTGTACACTCCATGATGGGGAAGGTAGTAAGTAACACTAGGTTCCTTTTCATGAGTTACCTCTCTCATGTGGCCCAATCGAAGGTATTCGTCTAAAAACTCCTTGTACAGTGAAAGATAATTTTGATCTCTAATCAATCGAGCCCATAGCGAATTAAGCCTTTTTAGAGCAATGTCACGTGATTTCCCTAAACATTCAGGATTATCCTTAAAGGGTATAGAAACTACATAATTACCGTCACTGTCTCTAAAATGTGTTTCCTTGAAATGTTTTTCGCAAATCATAGTTTCTCTATTTTTCCTATCTACATGCTGAACATTTTCGATCTCCCAAAAATTTTCCAAACTTTTATTTAAATCTTCCTCACGCACTAACCCGCAATGAACTTTTGCATCACTGGATTCGTTTAAACACCCACTTGCAATATACCCAAACACTGTATTTTGAAAAAACAATTGAGAGTTTCGCGCCTGAATCTGGCCAGGCCTCATCAATTCAAAGAAGACTTCAGCGCCCAATAAGATCTGTATTTTCCCCGGAATATTAAAACCGTAATCCGCCAATTTAATATTATCCGGCGACTCAACATCCAACAATTTACTCGGCACTGAGTCCGTAATTTTCCTTACCACAAGAAAATCCAATTCCTTTTCAAAACTGTTCTCTTTATTGCATAATATTAAGGTAACGCACCCAACAACAGTCATGGATGAGTCATTAACGCCTGAAATTAACGTATTTATTTTTTTACGTTTCAATTGCAAACGCTGAGCGCAATCCTTCAAAATTAGGTTAGATTGTGAACCAGAGTCACATAATACCCGAACTTCATGAAGATTCGAATATTTATCCGTAATAAAACAACGAGCTGTTGACAGCAACACCGTTTTCGATTTATTATTATTAACAAAGCTGGTAGCTACAAAGTTATTTCCGCTTTCAATATCAGTCGAAGGGGCCTTAACAGGTTCCGTCGCGCCTGCAGACTTTGGCGCCGATGGAGGGTCTCGCTGATAACGAATTAATGAGTTATGTGGCTTAGAGCAAAAACAATTTCGAAACTTACATGTTTTAGTTGAACAGAGGGGTGAGAAGCACTTGAAACAAAGTTTATTCCTTTTCACAAAATCTACTCTTTCATTGACTGTAAAGGCTTTAAATTTCGCGCAGAGATGAAGGGGGTGGTCACTAGCGCATAGTATGCATTTGGTATCTTTTATTTCATTAACAAATACATTAGAAAAATGTTTTCCACTTCGCGTGTTCTTATTTATTTTTCTCACACTCAAACCGTTTATTTTCGTTCCCGGCATGCGGTTTTGCAAGGAAGCTCGACTCCTTATTTTTCCCCCTACTAGAGAGAAAGATATCACATTCTCTCCCCAACACCTGCGGTTCGAACCAAGTTTCGCCTTGTTTTATTCCTATATGACTTTTTAAATCACTGTCAAGAGTACTGAAGATTTTGTCTGACACGATTAGTTTAGACAGAGAATTAAAATCTTTCACCGATCTCAACTGGCAGTAGTATTCGAATGACGCACTCAATCTCGAAGCAAATTGTATATATGTTTCACTGGGTAATTTCTGAACTTTACGGAACTGACTCAAACACTCCTGAGGTGTAGGCTGAAATTCTTTTAAAACGACTGTTTTAAGTTTCTCGTAACTGCTAAGCTCGTCATCGCGCATGTACACTAATAAATTACTGGCTCTTTCGCCTAACAGATTAAGCAGTATTTCTGCCTGGAACTGCTCCGGTACACTTTTTGTTTTAAATGCCTTTTCCAGTGAACGGAAAAAAAGATTAAATGTTTCCGCTCTATCTGGCACCGCAATCGTTAATGTCCGTACACTTTTGATCAAATTTTCTAAACTCTGATTAGAACACTCTAAATCATTGCTCGCGTTGTTCTCGCGCGCTAATTTTTTAATATTAGCGCTTTCAGCTTCTCTATCCATTTGGGCGAGTTTAATTTTCTCTAAATTAAGTTTCGTTTCTAACTCAAATCTCTCTTTATCATTTTTCTCCTTCTTCTCTTCTAACACCGAATCAATGACATTTTGTACCAGCTCTATATTATTTTTATAAATATCCGAATCCTCTATTAATTTTTTGAGAACAACCATTTTCGCGTTATCGGGAACTTCTAAATCAAGTTCTTCCGCGACACATTTTAACTCGTCTTTTTTAAGTTTGCCTAACGCCATTATAATTAAATCAAAATAATAAAGTACACGGAAATTGCTCTCACCTCAAGGCAATATTAGGCTCCAAAATCCACTTTCGCTTTGTTGTCGGAATGCCTTCAAAGACACTTAACTTCACTTTTGTTTTCACGATACACTACACTCATAAACACATATCCATACGTCGCACACCGCTCCGGCTCGACGGACTATTTTGTTGACACTTCACTAAAAATGCACTTTCACTTAAATTGATTATGTTACCTATATTTACATTTCGATTTCATGACTTATAATCGGAAGAAGAGACCAATCATCTACACAAAACACTTTATTTCTGGGAGCAAAAACCAGAGACGCTTTCACATCCGACGTCTCGATCACAAGTGCGCTCACACCCAGAGGGCGCGGCACAACACAACACACGAACAGGCGGGAACAATGACCATGATATCTTTTGGATGATTCTTGAGATTCCGCGTTGCTAACAGATTCAGATAAATAGCTGATGGTAGATCGTATTTTCTCGATGTCCTCGTCACTTTCAGCATCCGAGAAATCTTCACTGTCTTCACTGCCTGACAGTATAGCCAAGAAATCCTTTTGACGCAACTGCTTTCTCGTCATAATCTGAAATAAAATGTCAGTATTTATAAATAAATCTGTTAGAAGTACGTATACGTAAATAGGAAGATGAAGGCTCAGTGTTCCACTTGGGGGACACTCATAAAAATACAATTTTTGAATGTGTAAATAATAGTAACATAAAAACTAACTTACCTCAGCAAAATTCACCTTTTCTCCAACGCACAGTACTTTTTTTTTCGGGTGAAAACTCTTTTCTAACTATTTTTTGTTGATTTTCTAAAATAAGCAAATGACATACGCAAGATTACGGTTTAAATCAATTTTGGCCATAATTGGATGAGTAGTGACATCTACACTCAATGACTTTAATTATATCGTCGCTATTGGTGTGTAATTACTCTGAAAACCGATAGATGTCTATGCTGCTATTTTATACAGGTGTAGGAATAATTATAGTAGTTGTTCCACATATGGTACCAGGTGCCTTGTAGAGTTAAAACGAGGTGTTGGCCCCACTATGGCCGAGTTGATAAGACACTGAACATAGCACATAGCTGAAGTGTGAAGGTCCAGGGTTATGGCCTATCGAACGGCTTTCGATCTCATAGTCCGGTGTTTGGGAAGTTTTCTCCGGATGTACGTAATATACGCTTTAGAATCACTTATAGAGTTATCTGCCCACAGCAATACACCCACCTACCCCCGAAGACAGGTACCCCCTGTGTAAGTTTCAAATGACACGATACAGTAAAACAACAATTTTAGAAATAATTATATGATTTTAGTATATGTTAGTGATAGCTAAAATTAAATTAATAACATAATGTATTGCTTTTTTTAAGTTATTAAACACACAAAAAACATATATCAAATTCTGTTTTCTATTAATTACTAAGGGGTTAGGGGTAGTCAGAATTTTCAAAAAATTGATTTTTTTTTTTTTTTTTGCATTTTCTTAAAGTATAGTATCTTAAAAATATTCTCTGAAAGTTTGAAGTGAATCCGACAAATATCTTTCGAGTTATTTAGCGAAGAATAAAAGGCTCTCGAGCGGTCTAATATTTCCGAGAACAATTAGCTAGCGGCATAATTCTCCCTTACCTCCTGAAGTTTTAAAAGCAATCAAGCCTATTTATGAAGATCTTAGTAATGAAAATTTACTTTCAAGATGTGTAGGTGGATTTAATCAAAATAATAATGAGAGCTTCAACCAACTAGTGTGGAAAATATGCCCAAAAACTATCAATACTAGTTTTACCATTGTTCAAATTGCTGCAGACGTAGCTATGAGTATATTTAATGAAGGGACAAAGTCATTATTAGTAATAATGAACACACTGGGACTTAGTTGTGGGCCTAATTCGCATCGGTATACTGAAAAAACCGATAGTGCACGTGTAAAAGTAGCTGATCAGCGCGCTAACGACAACACTCACGAAGGTAGAATGCGACGTAGACAACAACAAATTGATGTTTTAGAAAGTTCTACAACGGCTGAAGAACTCTTATATGGTCCAGGAATAGATGACTCAGTGTAAGTATTGAAATTATTCGTATTACTGTACATCAATCGACTGTAAAACTTTAAATGCGTTTTTCTCAAAACTATGTTTTTTGAACTGGTGACCACTGTAACTCAAAAACCGCTCGATAGATTTGAATGAAACTTATACAGCTTTTAGAAAACATAAAAAGCTAGTGCCTGATCGAAGGATTTTTTTTTTTTAAACTTCGATTTTTTATAAACAATTAATTGTTGGTTTTTTCCCGAAAATCTGCAAAAAAATTTCCAGAGACCGCCATTTTGTTAATTTTGAAAAAAACAAAAAAAGCTTCGATCAGGCACAAGATTATCTATGCATAAAAATAATCTTTTTTGTTTCATTGATTTTAGATGAATCTCCAAGGAGCTGTAATGGTCACCGCAAGGACCCATTATTAAAACCTGTTCAACTTAGACCGCCATAACTTGTAAAATAATTATTATTATTTTTTTTTAATTTAAGTGAAGTAATGTTAAAGTATGATGAAATGATACTATGTTTTTACTTATGTGAAATAAACTTAATTACTAGTAAAAAAAATTAATAAAAAATGGCATTTTTTCACGCCTCTGACTACCCCTAACCCCTTAATGAAAGACACCACGTAATAATGAGAATTTATCAAAAATGAGACTACCTTTTAAATCAATGAAAACATCAGAATTAATTTGTATTTTTAAAGCTTCTAAATTATGGTTATCATTGACACCCAGTTATTTTTTTTTAAATCATCCTAAATAAGTGTAATACTATGTACTACCTAAAAAAGTAATCGCCGGGACTTTGCCGATTCTGGATAACGGAAATTTCCCGATTACAGAGAATCTGTAGTATGCATTATAACAAATCGTAATAATCAGGTAAAGTTGCCAAAAAAATAAACTTACGTTTTTTGAATATAAAAATGTATTAGATATAAAACACAATTTCTGAGAAATTAGGTAATAGAAAGATGTCATTTTTAAAACATTTTTAATAAAATCTCAAACACATTCCCATTTGAAAACTGATTTATTGCTAAGTTCCAATTTCGACTGGATAACTGCAGATTCTGCCAAATTCATTCTGTGTGTGTGTGTGTATACAGGGTAGTTATAATTGAACTTCTCCAATAAACAGCATTTTGCAGCTGAAACAGGTAGCCGATTACCACCAATTTTGGCATATTGACGGTAACCTAGATGCGCGCAAGGATGATTTTAAAAAGTTTAGTTAAAAAAATGTCCGCTAGATGTCGTTTTTCTTGCCAAATTCAGCTAAAAAAAATATCCAAAATAGTTAATGAATGCTCAAAAATCATTGCATAAATGCTGAAATTGTATGAGCAGTTCAAATTATCCATTTCCATTGTTAAATTTGCTGTCTTTCATCCAAAGCAGCACCTAACGGACATTTAAAAAAATTTCATTCAGAAACTCCATGTATATTTTATATACCAAATTTGGTTGCAACTCGCTAACTCGTTTTAGCTGTAGAGCTCCCTTTATCTATAATAAAGCAATCTGTAAACTGTCCGTTTGTCTGTCTGTGTCTGGCGTAACTCCGAAACGGGTGATCGTAGACCTACGGTAATTCTCCTAGACGAGTCCCGACACACCTCGAAGCGATTTTTTCGAAATTCGAATTATTTTAGGAGATATCGATAAAAAACGTGTCGCAAAATGATCATTTTTGTTCTCGCCATTTCGCAATTGTAACCCCGCAGTGGAAAGAGCGAGGTTTGAGAATATCTAGGTTGCCATTTTTGGCAAGTTTATTAAATTATTCAGGCTCTTGAAGTAAAAATAAAAGAATAACGATTTTTCTTGTTTGGATTATTTGTAAGGCTATTTCTTAATTAAATATCGTGTGCATGTGAAAGCAGATCAGGAATAAAATGATTTATACTCAAAAGAAAAATAGAATTTGGAAGTTTTCCGAAAATAAATGTGCAACTTTTTAATTTGGCGAAAAATAAAAGGGGTTGATGTTCGATTTTGAGGAGGATTCTAACGCTTGGCGCTATTTATCGTAATTTAATCGTCTGCTATTTGGGTTATGAATACACCTGAGAATAAGTTTTTTAAATTTTCATTCAGTTGGAATTGTGGATTTTTCTGAACAGCCTTTCTGCATCTATTTCTAATGTATTACATCTAGAAAAAGAATGTTAGAAATATCCATTTTAATTTAGTTGATAATTTAGATGAAAATAGATCACATTAGTTTAATCACATGAAAGAATAATGATATGCTTTCCAACTTAATGAAAGAAGGAACGAACATAGGGAACACCCATCCCAGCCAGCCACGATACATCGAATTAACGTCGCTGTCGACGTAGTTTCGACGTAATCATCGACGTTAAAAATCCTTGGATATGTCCACCTGTTTGCCCGTCGAGCGCTGAACTTCTCGACGGCGTATTACCCGCGAGGGGTGACCGTGAGAGATATCAATCGCGCTTAACTACGGCGTAAGAATGGAAAAGGGTGACCGCCATGAAGAGAAAATCCCCGATATTGGTCGAACACTCGTCGCTATAACGGCGAAGGGAGACAGATTCTCGGAATCCGTTTATAAAATTCAGCTTATAGTGGTTGATTTTACGTTATACGTTGTCGAATCGCTCCAACAGGACAGAGAAAACCGGCTTATATTCGTCTAATAGAAGTCGTTCTTTAAAGACTTCGCAGAATTTGTCGAATTCTGACCATTTATAAACGTAGTAATTATGCCGCAATTCCAGACATTCAGAGAATAGACAACTACCATTTGCATACGTCGTGAAGGAATGGAAATTCAAACTGTTCTGATATTGTGAACTTTTGCCGTTTAAAAAGAAAACATTTTATATTTCTATATAATACATTTTAATATTAGTTTGTTAGCTAATAAAAAGTAATTTTTAATTAAATGTGCAGAAATTACAAGTTTTAAATTAACTTCTAGTCGTTTAGATGAAGTTGTAAAATATACATTCATAAAAATTTGAACAGAGAGAAAATACATTAAAGAAAAATATAATCTTGAATTTTTGAATTTAATTGATCAGTAACTTGCATAAATAGCTTATGTCTCTATTTTACATTTTAAAGGGTTTACTTTTTCCCCCGGTACATTTTATGAATTGTTTTTACTGTAGGTATATTCAATAAAAGGGGGGGGGTGGGTACGCTGTTTAATTCAATGTTATAAACAATCCAAATATCTTCATATATTGGTGAAAAAGTAACTTAAAAATTAAATTAAATATTAGTAAATTTAGTTAAGTAAGGAATACAGTTTAAAATGCAATTTTACTAACAGTAAATATAATTTACTTATTTTATATAAAAAAGGTTACTTTTTAACCAATATATGAAAATATTTAGATAGTTTATAAGAGTAGATTAAATAATTTTTTGCACCCTTTTATTAAAAATACCTAATACAGCCAAAACGATTAATAAAATGTACCGGGTGAAAAAATGGAAACCCTTCAAAATGTAAATTAGTGACATAAGTTGTTCGTGCGAGTTACTTATCTGTTAAATTAAAAATCAAGATTATATTTTAACTTTAATATATTTTTGTATATGTTCAAACTTTTATGAATATAAATTTTATAACTTTATCTAAACGATTAGAAGTTAATTTAAAACTTGTTATTTCTAATCATTTAATTCAAAATTGCTTTTCATTAGCTAACAACTAGTAGTATAGTGTATTATGTTTAGAAATATAAAGTGTTTCCTTTTAAACGGCATGTGCACCCGACAAGAAGTTTGAATTTCCATGCTTTCACGACGTATGTAAATGGTGTGTGACTGACATATTCTCTAAATGTCTGGAATTCCGGCATAATTACTACGTTTATAAACTGTCAGGATTCGACGAAATCGTCAAGGAACCACTTCTATTATAGACGAATAAGTCTGCTTTTTTATCTCCATAGTTTATTATAGTTTTCCTGTAATAAAATATGAACAAGTTTTCTATCTACAAATCCCCCCCCCTCTCACCCTCCCACGAGAAAAATTCTGTCTATTTCATTACACAAACAGTTTTTTATTTATCTCTCTTAATTCTTTGATTTGTTCAATTTTACTACTCCAAATAGGTTTAAATTACATACTAAATGCACACATATTAGTATACAATTTAAAAAGAAAAAAAAAACTTTGCATAAAGTGCTTTAATCTGTTTCATTGTAAGTTATGCCATAATGCAATAATAAGTTGACTTTTGTTATAGTAAGTTTACATTAAGTAAATTCGTGCTTATAATGAGAAAAAATTTTTCATATGCTTAAGGTAAACAGTTGATTTTATGCCAATTGTACCTTTATATTCCACTCTATAATACAAATAAGAAGACTTATAATTAGCAATTAAAAAGAAAATGAACAAAAGAAACAAAGCACATAATTATTAGTTAAATAATTATTTAACTCACCTCTAAAATTATGATGGCTGGAATTAAAATTTGTAGTTACCCCGATATACTTTAATAACATCACCGGCCAACACAATTTAAAGAGAGCCAGACAAACTTATTAATATGCCAAACTAACGATAAATCGTGTTAGCATTGAACTTGAAAAATATTTCAAGAGATACTTGAAAAATATCCACTTTTATAGTTAAAACTATGGAAATTTTACTGTTCTGTGTAGCGCAGGTGAGCTCAGCCATTGATTACATGCTGGAGCGAGTTCTGCCCTTTCATGAAAAACTGCGAAGTACGAGCCACGCGAACCATGAACGAATACACACGCAAAAAAGAAAAAAAAAGCATATGTTTCCTGAGAAAACGGTTGGGGTGGACATGTCAAAGGTCGTGAGAAAGGACCCCGTAAATTCTGTCTCCCCTGCACTGTTTATTCGACGTTCAACTGACTATTAACTAAGCTGAAAAAATTTCTCGATGCTCCATCGTGTTTCGTCTTGGCTGGCTGGGGGGGGGGGGGGGTCCTCTCAGACCGCCCAAGCCATGAGCGGAAAATCGGCGATGTATTGACGGATCATAGACCTCTTGAGGGCGACCAACATTAACAGTCGAAGATATCCGCCTCCCTGACCAAAATCGAACGGCTCTTTATGACGTCGACAACACAATGTATGTTTGATCTCTCTTAAACGCTATTTTTTGCTGTAATTTTTCATCGACCTATTTTCGACATTTCGACATCGGGAATACGTAATTTAAACGTGTGTGCGCTTGGTGGGATGGATTATAATACGCTTTTAATATATAGCATTTTAGTGCGTTTTTAAAATCTGAAAGTGTGTCAGATTTTCTATGATTCTAGAGCTTGGCGCAATTTAATGAGAGGGTATTTTTAAAAACAAGCGTAGGTTATCTTATAAATAAAAATGAAATTCTGTTTGTCAGTTTGTGGATTTGGGGAGTATGCAAATCAACAAAAATGGAGCTGTCAGCCTAAAATTTTTCACATATATGTAAAATAATCTATATAAATAAAGCAATCTGTAAACTGTCCGTTTGTCTGTCTGTGTCTCGCGTATCTCCGAAACGGGTGATCGTAGACCTTACCAAATTTTGTACGCTAATTCTCCAAGACGGGTCTCGACACACCTCGAAGCGATTTTTTCGAAATTCGAGTTATTTTAGGAGATATCGATAAAAAACGTTTCGCAAAATGATCATTTTTGTTCTCGCCATTTCGCAATTGTAACCCCGCAGTGGAAAGAGCGAGGTTTGAGAATATCTAGGTTGCCATTTTTGGCAAGTTTATTAAATCATTCAGGCTCTTGAAGTAAAAATAAAAGAATAACGATTTTTCTTGTTTGGATTATTTGTAAGGCTGTTTCTTATTTAAAATATCGTGCGCATGTGAAAGCAGAGCAGGAATAAAATGATTTATAGTCAAAACAAAAATAGAATTTGGAAATTTTCCGAAAATAAATGTGCAACGTTTTAATTTGGCGAAAAATAAAAGGGTTGATGTCCGATTTTGAGGAGGATTCTAACGCTTGGCGCTATTTATCGTAATTTAATCGTCTGCTATTTGGGTTATGAATACACCTGAGAATAAGTTTTTTAAATTTTCATTCAGTTGGAATTGTGCATTTTTCTGAGCAGCTTTCTGCATCTATTTCTAATGTATTACATCTAGAAAAAGAATGTTAGAAATATCCATTTTAATTTTGTTTAATCACACTCATGAATAATGATATACTTTCCAACTTAATGAAAGAAGGAACGAAAATAGGGAAGACCCCCAGACATGTAAAATAATATAGAATAAATGATAGTCCGCGCGCTTTAAAACTTTGAAGGTCCACCCCTCCCCGGAATTCAAGAGATTTTTTATGTTCTCCACGCAGAAAGCTTTCCGTAATTGTAACCCCTGTAGTGGAAAAAGTGTGAAATAAGCATCGTGGTTGCCATGTGTGGCGATTTTTCCGAATAAAAAGTTTTAAATATTCTTACTGTAAAAATAAAAGAATAATAATGATTTTTTTTTAGTTTATATTTGTAAGGTTATTTTTTTTTAAATTATAATATCGTGTGCGCATAAGAAATGAGAGCAGGAATGAAATGTTTTATACGCAAAACAATGAGGATTGAAGATTTCCGAGACTAATATGTAAATTTTTTTAGTTTGGCGAAAAATAAAATGGCTGATAGGCCGATTTTTTGAAAGTGAGTTCTAGCGGTTTGCACAGTTTTAGGCTTTTTAGCGCAATTTACTGAGAGCTTAAGGAAATAGCATTTTTTAAAACAAGTGTATAGGTTTTATTAGAATACAGCATTAAATTTTAATTATCCGTGCAGAAATAATGCAGTTCTTGGGACATTTCAAGCGATCTAGCTTCAGAATTCTCGCCAATTGAGTACATTGATTTAACTTCGGGGAATTCCTCCAAATTTCAGAAAATTGAAATCTTCGCATTTAGAACATCGAGGTAACGATGAATAAAACACGTTATAGTTGATAATTTTAAAAAGGCGAGGCTGTATTAAGGGATTCCACTTTTCAAATAAATGCCTGCTTTACTGTTTGGCGATCGAACCATTTCCCATTTTGATTGCTGCTAAGTCAATGCTTCGAATGATTCCCCGAAAAAACTCTTGCAAAATGGCGTATGTTGGCACTTTGGCGAGGCTTAGATTTCAAACTGGATTTTATTTGAGACTGGTATATATAATAAGACTGGTTATAGATAAAAGTGAATCTTGGTATGTGTGTATGAAGTTGAAAAACTCCAGCACCGTTTCACCGATCACCATGAAATTTGGTTCACATAAGTCTTTTATCATGCAGAGGGTTTTTATGCTATCCGTTTTCCTCTAACTTGCCACTAGTGGCGCAGCAGAACGTCGAATTCTATTCCGTTTAGCCGTTTGCTATGCGAATATCGTCCAACCAATTTCGATGAAATTTGGTACACGCGGATATTAGAACACTATCCATTTTGCTGTAACTTGCCGCAAATAGCGCGTCAACGCATCAACTTCTATAACCGTTCGATTGATCGGCATAAATGTTTTTATACTTACACATTTGAGCGCGAAGAATATATTCTAACTGTTACTTTTGGTGTTACTCACCACTAGATGGCACTGCAATGCATTATTATTTTAACTCGCCACTAGATGACGCTGCAGCGTGTTACTCACCACTAGATGGCACTGCAATGCATTATTATTTTAACTCGCCACTAGATGACGCTGCAGCAGGCCAAATTCTTGACCATTGAAACGGTCGCTATGAAAATCAGTATACATAGCTATTTGAACAATGAGAATATTTTAGCGTTATCCATTTTGCTATAACTCGCCACTGCAGCAAATCATTACTTTAGTTAACCACTAGATGGCCCTGCAGTGTATCACTTTGAAAATTGGTATACATAGATATTTGAACACGGGGAAGAGTTTGGCGCGATCCATTTTCCTGTAACTTGACACTAGATGTCGCGTCAATACATGAACTTCAGGACTATCCAGCCGATCGTCATGAAATTTCGTATACATCGATATCTGAATGCGAAGAATATTTTCGCCGTATCCGTTTTGCTAAAACTCGCCAATAGATTGCGCTACGCCGCATCGCCTTCTGCACCGTACAAATGATTGCCTTGAAATTCGATATGCATGACTATTGAACACAATATAACGCGATTATTCATTTTGCTATATCTCTTTATTACAATAAATATTAATCACAACAAATCTTAATATCAAAAAGTCCATTCATTCCCGTGCGAAGAACTGGTACTTCAGCTAGTAAGGGAATAAATTATAACCAACCTGTATAATTATGTAATACTGTCGGACATAGATATAAGGTCACCCGTTGGGACCTCGGAAAAGCCACCATATAAGCGGAGTGACCTGATAACAATAACAGATTTATAAGCATTTGTCAATAAATAAGCATTATATAAATATAGTAAAATTTAATAAGTACAAAAATATCAGTTTATTAAGTTATAATTTTTAATTGGGGTAGACCAATTAAAATTAATGGAATCAGAGAGAAATTGTTTTTAAAAATTTTAACTAGGAATAAATTTGTATACAAATCTGCTCCAGCAAAATACTGATGTACAACTTATCTTACTAAAATGATCAATAATACAGGATTATCATTATTTTCGTTTGATTTTTTGTACAATATTTTCTATGTTTTATAGTTTTTGAAAATATATTCAGTTCCCTCAAGGCTCGTAAAAAAATTTCTTACAGCATTTAATGATTTGAGCACTTCTGCTTATGTCTCCGTTTCACTTTCTCCGTCACTGTAATTATCAATATTTTATACAGTATTGGAATCTAAAACTTCCGAAACAATTTTGCAAAGACGAAAAATGGCTGAAATCACACAAAGAAAGTCAGAAAAAGAGACCATATAGGCTAATACAGTTTTCAAGACCTGATCTTACATCCGATAATCCATAAAATGTAATTCCTATTAAATGAGCCTTGACTTTGGAAAATTGACCTTATATGAGGGATGACCTTATGTGCGTGGTGACTTTATACGAGGGGTGACCTGCGGAAGATCTCATATTGAGGTCCGACTCTATTTAAGATATTTTATTTGCCACAAAGGTTTAACTTTTTGTCTCTAATTACAGCAAAGTTACTAAGCATATGTAAATTCACTATATAATTCATATATGTTTGGTTTAAAATTCTTCTCTACGTCATTTGTAGGACTTTGTTACATTTTTTTTGTGATACCTGATGAAATATTTACCATAATATTCTTCACCTTCTACAATGTCTAGAGCAAGGGCAGGGTACATTTCAAGTAGATAAATTGCAATGTGAGTATGTACATCTGTATTACAAATCACTAGAACATGAAGAAGTGATTCTCCCAGCATTCCTCTTTCATCTATCTTCCAGCATACTTTCCGACGGGTATCTTCTTTCTCGTCGTTGTTCAAATGTACAAATGTCTAAAGATCCAAAAAGAGAATATAAGTAAAGCACAAAACAGGTAGTGGAAAATTAATGGGGTCTATTTTTTAAATGAAACATAAAGGTTGTAGACGAATACCATTCAACATTTTTTTCTCTCCAAAGACAATAAATTTGAATCGAAAGACACTTAAATGCATGTGATAGCTCTAAATCCAAAGAGGAAATGGTGGTCCTTTTATAATTTTATAGAAAGAAATAATGAATTGACGGCAGGGGCGTAGCCAAGGGAGGAGGTTGTTAGGGGGTCATAACCCCCTCACCATTTTATTGACATGAAAATGGTAAAATACTACTTACTCACTTAGGGTGGATATATCATAACTTCATTTGTTTCCCAGGTAGCACAGAGATATTGCCCAATATCAAAATTACAATATTGGGCAATATTAAATGGACCCCCCCCCTAAATGATATTCCTGAATATTATTTTTTGACATTCAGAGATATCAGTTTCCAACATTTCTGAATATTTTTTTTCAGATATCCAGGAATATCTTTTTCTGATATTCGTAAATATTATTTTTTGACATTGAGCAATATTGGTTTCCAGCATTTCTGAATATTGTTTTCAGATATCCAGGAATATATTTTTTCTGATATTCCTAAATATTATTTTTTGACATTGAGCAATATTGTTTCCAACATTTCTGAATATTGTTTTCATGTTTCTCCCATCATGGAAAATATTGATTGTAAAAGAAATTGGGGGGGAGGGGGGGGAGGGGGGGGACTTGACTAATTAATATTTCACATGTCTTTTTTTTGTTTGAAATTATAACTCAAAAGAGAATTTTTTAATGATTTAAAATGAAATGAAAAATTTTCTGTAGTAACTACAGAAAATTTTTCATTTCATTTTAAAGCATTAAAAAATTCTCTTTTGAGTTATAATTTCAAACAAAAAAAGGGTCTACATGTGAAATATTAATTAGTCAAGCCCCCCCCGCCCAATTTCTTTTACAATCAATATTTTCCCTCACAAGTAGGAGCCCAAACATACAATATTGACCTGATGGCTGATGATTTAATAGGTTAGCTGAAACATTTTTTTTTTTTTTTAATGACTGGGAAAAAATTTTTGTACATGAGTTTTCATTTGATGGTGCTAAAAGATCATTCTTCATGCAGATTCTGACTCACCTTTTGGAGAACGTAAAGGCCTTTAATACTGAAATTGTGCAGCAAATTATATTGTAGAGTACAATTAAAAGCTTGAACAAATATAGTTGAAACTTATACTATAGAAAGCTATTTTATAATCACCTATAGAATATAAAATTTACTTTGGATTTTATAGTAGCCACTACTCATAAAATCCACAAAGACAATATACTTTTAATTAATACAGCTTTGCTATAACAACCTCAGTGTTAAATCAAACTGCATACTCTTTTCTTTGGTCAACACAGTTTATCTAGAATTTTTCAGAACGATTGTGAGAGTTATGAACAATTTCAAAGTATACAATAAATGTTTGCCATATGTGTAAAGGGAAAAGGGAGGGGGCAGAAAGTATAAATAGAGCTTTTCTTCGAGTAAAATAATAGCTATTAAAGAAAAAAAAATTCCAGTAATATGCTCATATTTCTTTTTTTTTACTCTGTACTTACCTTGAAACGTTTCCCACAAAATGTAATTTGCCATTGGAGGTTATTTCCCCCCCCCTAATTTATATTAATTTCAATGAAGCACTAATGCATCTCAGATACAATGAATTCATTTTCAATATATTTGTATTAAAAGTTAATCTCTTAAGCCTTTGGATTTCATTAAAAATTACAAGAGGGGTGAATTATAATTCCAGTTACGAGTGATTAAATACATTTCTTTATAATGTTTCAAAGTACAGTAGAACCTTGGTTATGCAATGCTCCATGATATTCAATGTGACACCTTGGTTAATGTAAAAGATTCATGATCAGACTTCGGATGATTACACATCCATCTGCAATTGATTACAAGAATTGATAAGGATTACGACTATGGCCAATTCCTAAAAGGATTATGACCAGTTACTGTTAAATTTGCAAAAATGCAGTAATCTTGATCTTAGTGAAATCAAATATTCCTAAAATTCTGAAGTAGTGCAATTTTATTACACTATTTCTGTAGAATTTATAAAATAGCATTCTTATAGGGAATTACATTTGACTGTAATCGTTTCAAAGTCTGGACATGATCTGCAGTATGTTTAAAACTGTAATTGTGATTATGATTGTCAGTGTTACCCGAGGCATGTTTGATTCTGACCACCTTGGATGATCAGGGTTCTACTGTAACTTGATCGAAAAGTAAATATTATTGGTTGTAAACAACAGTAGAAGAAAATATTAAAATAAATAAATTTTGATTTGGAATAAATGGATTAATACCTTTTTTGGGCTATATTTTAAGATTTTCATTAAATTGGAAATGCTATTAAAATTGAGTAATGCTTAAAATTGCACAATTGTGAATTTTAAAAAATTTAAGTTTTAATTCATGCAAAACAAAATGCGCTTTAAACAGCTTACTGGAAAAGGATTAACACTGGTAAAAAATTAGTACTGTACATTTTTAATATTATAAATATCCCTAATTATAAACACACTTCAAATTAAGTTTTCTTTCCAAAAAATTACATGAAACAGATTTTCATATTTTATTTTTAAAAACAAAATTATCTTTATAAGTTTTCAGTATAATTGTCCACAATATCAAATGTTAAGGAACAATCTGAAACACGAATCTTTTTTTTATTCTAATCAGGTGCTTCAGCTAAACTTCGACCAAACATATTTGCCAAAACCTCCTTGTCCTTCTCCTTAAACTTCAAAGCAGCAGCAGCTACAAAAGAAAGAAAAAAGAAAGCTTTTCAGACATGTAATTGCTACACGATAAAATTAGCAAAAATATTTTAACCACATGGTTGGCTTAAAGGTTTAAATTATCAGAATGAAATTAGTAAGTTTCCCCATCAAAATCGGGAAATTTTGCATTTTTAAATTAATAATTAGCGGAAGAATCAGATTTGGCTTTTTGTTACTCTCTTTTGCTCTTAAAATAATATACTATGACAGTAAAAAAAAAAAAAAAAAAAAAAAAAAAAAAAAAAAAAAAAGAATATTTTAAACATTGATATTGGAAAAACTATTAATTAAAAAATACATTGCTCATTTCAAAACATATCAAAATGGTATGGTATGCTGTTTTATACTAGTTTTTTAATTAATTAATGAAACAATACTAACTAGCAAGTTTGATCCCAAGATCCAATAATTCTTAATTTGATTGCGTTTTAGTTTGAGTTAAGTATTATCAGTGGCACCAGGGGCGTAGCCAGAAATTTTTCACTGGGGGGGGGGTTACGACTACTACAACTCATATATATGTATACGTGTGTGTGATAATGTAGTGAAGAATATACATTTTGTATGGCAAAAAATTTCTCATGGGGGGTTATGCCCCCCCTTGGCTACGCCCCTGAGTGGCACCTAAAATTTGCTTAGACTTGGTAGAGAAAAAAAAAGTAATAACAGATAACAGACTGTTAGTGATAAATTTTAGGGTACTTACGTATTATCCCGGCAGTCCGCCAAGACGAGCAATTTTTTTGCTAACAGAAATGCCGGACATATAAAATTAATGGTTTCGAATACGATTGGGGCAACAGTTTGGCAACTCATTTGACGGAAAAATAGTTTGGCTGGAATGACCACCGGGATAATACGTAAGTACCAATTTTAGGTTGGCCATGGAAGGTAAATTTCCATAAAATTGTTTTTCTAGGGAAATCTAGAATTTAAATATAAACAAATGACACTTTTATGGCATAACAGTGACTATTCACCACAAATGAATTCTCATCCCGAAAGAATAAGCATATTGATTACTTTAGGAGTTAATTACCTTAATGTTATGAGTTTTTTTTTTCCTGGTTACTGTTTCAAATTTAAATCAGTTAGTAATAGCACAGGTTAATGCAATGTGTCATGATTTAAGAAAAACTGAAAAGCAACAAAATTCAAATTTAACATCTGAGTGTTTTCTCTTACATCAAAACTAATTTCATTGTGATATTTTTTTGTGTGTGATTGTGGAATGCTACGTTAGGACTATCAGCCAAGGATGGGGGTGCCTTGGTAGGAGGACTTTATACGGGTTTCTAACGCTTATTCACATGTGATATTAGTAACAACTTGAATCAATTTAGTAGTATGGTACTATACTATATCTTTCATTCCTGATATAAAAAATATGTATTTGTTTACTAATTGGGGAATACTTAAATTTGTTTACTATTCGGTTATCGAATATTTAAGTATTTGGCCGAACCGTCACGGTATACTGTCGAATAGGTATACTGCCAGTATACCGAATATTCAGTGCATTCCTACATTGTACATTACCATACATAAAGAATTTGTTGATAGCTTCATTACAAAATGAATAACACATGGTATACTCTTACTAAAATTAACACTTACATTATTGGGTCTTTCGGAAACCTAAGATATTGGCGTTCAGGTTCTTTCACTCTAGCTGTGTCACAAAGGACACACTTAACATGGGAGGACTTCCTTTTTCTGTAGAAAGAAAAACTAATTAAAAAGGGGGTGAAGTCAAAACAAAAAGTTTTAGAAATGACAATATTGAAACAAAATAGCCCGTATATTAACATGAAATATTTTTACAAATAACTTTTATCCGCAATCTCTGTAACCAAGGGTAGAATCTTGTGTTTTGTTTTCTTTTTGTGCTGCCCCTCGGGCAATCTCTGAAATTATTTTGGTCGCCCCCAAGTACAGTTTGTTGCCCATGGAACTTTTGCTAGACAATTTATTTTTTTTTAATTACGCCCACCCCGTTACTATGAAAAATGGATTTTTGACTACGTCTGATTTGACTATGATGGCAGAATTCTCTTGACGGTGATCGGCTGCTTGTAAACAAATAGGAAACGAGCACACTGAAGATAAAACAATAGTAGTTTCTTTCTTTTTACTCTTTTTGATAATTACCATGAAAGAAAATTCTTTTCTTTTTGGTTGCCCTAAGGGCAACTGAATTCTTTGTTTTACTTGCCCGTTTAAAAATCTGACTGCCCTGGGTAAGCAGACAACCGCAACTTTCGAGCGCTGTCTGTAACTGAGTTCGAATAATTTTAGATAATGCAATTCTCTGTTAATAGTGTCCACAAGTCTGCTTTTAATTACAGCAAAACTACAAAGGTTATCAGCGTAATGGGGGGATCAGGGGTGGCAAATAGGGGGTGCAGTTGCAAAACCAAATGAAAAACTGAAATGCAACCCCTGGGGGGGGAGAATGCCTTTGGGCCGAGAACTTTAAAGGAATATTCACATTACAACAACTGGAGAAAACCACGGGAAAAATAAGCATATTTCATTACGTGATAGATCATCATTTCTCATCTCTCCTATACAGTCGAACTGTTATAGCAAACCCAGTATATAACGAACTAAGGCACGTATCCAGGCTGGTGGTTAAGGCAACTGTAAGCCAGCCCCCGCCCCCGAATATCTGACTGTTTACTTAGCTTACAGACGAAACTTAGGTTACAATTTGATACGCAGTCCTCAACAAAATAAAATCTTAGGTATGGCACTCCATATCAAAATATCTCGTGACCAACCTTTCTAAAATTATAAATTTGATAATCAAGATACAAGATATGTGTTACAAATTTCATTAACTAAAATTTGCTGTGGGTCATGATTGGGCTCCAGCAGAAAAAAAAACTGAGATTTTTAAAGTAGTAAAAGTTATGCGATGGAAACAAATGATGCAGGGATGGCTAGTTTTTGACAGTTTTAACATTGGTTTAAACCATCATGTCAAAAGCCTCAAATATTGAGTGGAAAAAATAAACAATACTTTTAAGTGTTTTACTTTATTGCAAAATAGCTTGTACTTCAATATCTGCAATGAATTAATGAATTAATATTTATTAAAATAAAGCACTATAACCAGTAAAAAATGCTTACTTTGTTTACATCTATCAGGTTTATTTATTTTTAAGAAGTAAGACCATTATGTACTTTGTAAGGATGTGCTTACTCATAGCATTCAAGTCCCAAAATTTTTTACTAATTCTATTTTGAATGGAAAACTTTAGTATACTGATAGTTAAAACGATCTGATCTTTATCTCTTTAGTCTAAATGAGTGAAATTGCTATGCTATTGGCTATTCCTTAAAGCCTTTTCAATTTAGATATTTAGATTAAACCAAAAATAAACTTGATGTTTCTTCTAGGAAATGTTTACCCATACTTTAGTTTGAAATTTTTGAAAAACTGCAGAATATTATTGATTAATTACGTATATCAGTGGCGTAGACAAGGGGGATAGGGGAGTCACAACCCCCTCCAATGAATAATATTTTTTGACATACAAGAAGTATATTCTTCGTCATACAAAAAGTATATTCTTCACTCCCGTATCACACACACACGTATAGATATATGTGAGTTGCAGTAGTCGTAACCACACACACACACGATAAATTTCTGGCTGTGCCACTGATATATACAATTTTTATATATAATATTGTATACATTAAATTTATAAATTTGTATTATATAAATGGTATTAAACTAATTATTCTTAGTGAGCACAACTTATGTGCTAGTATAAAATTTATATTTTAATATAATTAATTTTAATTAGGCATTTAGTTTAATGCAAAATGTAAATATACTGCATAATTAGTTTGCATATTGTTCCCTTCTTTTATGGATTAGTTTTTGACGGTTTAAACCATATTTTGATGCTTGTCATGTCGAAAACCAGTTTTTGAAGTCAAAAACCCAACCCTGAAATGATGGTATATCATATGCAAAATGAAACTCAAAGTACGCTGCGAACTACTAGACTAACCACTAAACAATAAAAAAAATAACAATTTGTATTTCCTCAAATTTTCTTAACTACTTAATATTGAATATAATTCTTGAGTTTCTTCACATTAATTTTAAACACATTAAGTTGAGCTTTAAACGTTTCAAAAGCTCTACACTCGCCCTCCCCCACCCCCCCCACCCCCGAAAAAAAAGAAAAAAAATTAGAAATATGTTCCGAGACTAAATTAAAACTTCTGATATAAACTGCGATGAAGATAAACTTCTTTGCTTCTAAGAAGCTGAAATCACCCCCCACCCAAGCTTCGATATTATATTTTTAGTGTGCACTGTATCAAAAATAACTCAGTATTTTTTGTGCACTATAACAATCACAATAAAAATGTACAAGAATATTTCACATAATGGCCGCAAAGGCAAATAGATTTACGTTCTCTTTCAAAATATCGCAAACATAGAAAGTGCTGACAAAAACACCTTTCACGAAATATTTAAGCAATTGTAGAAAAAAAATACTGATTTGATGTCCAGAATATTCTTTGTTGCATCGTCATATAAACAAACAATACATAAATCAATATATAAAAAAACAATGTAAGTGACAGTTAAATAACATAAAAGATGTACTTACATTTTAGAAGATAATTCTATATCCTTTGCCATGACGATCAGCAATGTATCCTGAAATAAGTTCAATGGCGACTCCGACCCTCCGGCCTCCGACTTCCCACGTTGTTGATGTTTGGGAATTCCTGTTCCTCCCGCCCGCCAAGAATAACGATTAGTACGCATGCGCGAGTTGAATGTTGTAAACATAATATCATTTCTGCGATATTCCCTGATATTCACCAATGTTGTAAACAGAATATCATTTCTGTAATATTCCCTGATATTCACATGTTTAAAATAGGATATTGAAATGAGTATATCGCTAAAAAATTGGACTAAATGAAAAAAAATAAAACATTAGGATGTTATTTCTGAATGATAAGGTTATAAAATAATTGAAGAAATCCTCTTAAATGTTTTTAAAAAGGATTACTTTTAATTAATATCTGCCAATATCGGCAGATGTCGTAAATTCAATGTATGACATTCAGAGACTTTCAAAATATTGCCCGATATCGGTGGACATTCGTCAATATCTTTGTGCTACCTGGGTTTACAACACAGCTTTTTATAATCCTATCGTAAGAAACTATGTCATTAAAGCGAAATCTTTACCTAAAGCATCTCCTCCATATCAAGGCTGAATTTATTTCACAACTCTGAATATGAAAAAGATGCATTTGGTATTCGGATATAAAACCAAATTATCATAAGCGAATACACACACAACTAAACATCCACAACAAAAGGACTTGGAATGAACTAAAAGTGCATCTAGTATCCTCTTCAGAAATTCTTTTAATTCATATTTTGATAACGACAGGCTTGTCCTTCGATGCCCGCCCAGCCGTGAGCCACGGCTACGATGCCCGCGTATGTGACTATGAACCGTTATCGGTTGAAGAGCGTTGGTCACGTGATAGTAATAGGATATGGGTCGTGGGGGTGAAGAGACAGAATACTGAAATAGACAATAATATTGTGAAAATTGAGCTAAGTAGAATCTAGCGAATCGGGAGCATTGAGGCGAATTGAGGAGATAACAAATTATTGTCTTTAATGAGTATTTTTTAGCGTAAAAGGATTTAAATCAGCCGATAAGAAATTTAATCAATAAAGGAGTGTTAGTTTTAATCAATAGATTTAAGCGTGTAAGTTCAAGCGCGGACTTGGGAGGTATCCTTCAAGGAGTTACCTGTTCTTTACATCCCCCAAAAAAGGACGAGAAGGGGGAAGGGAGAATAAAGTGTATTCTTTTTTCAACAATAATTATAGAACACTGCCATAATGTTTAAAATGAATGCGCTTCACAACTAGCAGAAAGCTCACTTTGGGATAACGTTTCCGATTTACACAAGAGACACCAGGACATTGATTCAAAAGTAATGAGAAATCCTTAAATCTAAGTAAAGAGCATGAAAATATTTTATTTTTATACGTGCATTGTCTGTTTATAAATAAAGCAATATAACACAAGGAAAACAACAAACGACAAGTTTTAACATAGTTAATAATTCCAAAATGTCCATATTATTTGGAAGCATCGATTTTTGAAGCTTTTTTTTAATCCAGATTTACATAAGATAGGTTTGAAATCCAAGTGACCGATTTCAGCGTAGAAGATAATGGCAGATGGTTATTGTATAATTTAATTTCAAGAAAATAGATGTTTTAATACAAAGTCAAACATTTCAAAGGACTGATTAATTTAACTTTCAGAATGACAACTCAAATGGAAAGTGCAGTATCTTTTATTGCTACAATATGGGAAAATGGAACAAAAAAAAAGCAAAAAGAACATGGCTTATGTATTTAATTAAATTAAATTCTGAGTTTTGTTTTGAATGTAAAATACTTGAAAAAAACGGAAAAATAAATGCTTTTCTATTACAGAATTTAAAAATCTGCGCACTGTTCAAAATGTTTTCAAAGGCATGACAATGCATTAATAAAATGTTTAAAAGCATGGTACAAAATAAGAATACGTATGAATAAAAATTATGGCTCTATCAATAAAAATGAAATAAAATTCGTTTAATGTTGATGAAGAAAACTTTGTAGGTCAACTCTTGAATTAGACCTTTCTAAAATTATAAAACAGTTTGCACAAAGAGAACCACGAAAGTTACATTATAATGTCTAAAATTCTTTCAAAAATTAATATCCTTAAAATAGTACTAAAATTTTGCGTGCATATCTAAAATTTGTTAATATGTTAGAAAAATATATGTAAAATATTTCTTCGTAAGTGTAAAAAACTTAAAATTACAATAACAAATTTAATTATTTGATGATTATGGCTGGTATTGCTTGGAATAAGTTCGTTTAGTCAGAGATTTTTTTTAAAGGAAGCACTAGTATTATTTACAGTGAAACTTTTCTAGCTTTTGCACTAACAAACCATTCAATTATATTACTTATGTCTACTTTATCTAATTCTTGATATTCTATTGAAAGGATTGATAAATTTGGCACCCGTTCTTGGCTCATTTATGATAGTAAATAATTTTTTAAAAATAATTTTTAATTTGGAAAAACTTCGAAACTTCCTTTGTTTTCTTCGGAAGCGATTGTAACTGGAAGTGATAAAAATATTCATAACGAGATTGCGGTATTTGAAAAACATTTTAACGATATTAGTTCCTCGAAAACAAATTCACCATCTATATCATCAATTAATTTTAAATGCAAGTCTTTGTTTTAAGATTTCTTTTTCACCCCAATCAGACAACATGTTTATTTGTGATGTAATTATAAACATATCATTATATTTCTCTAAAATTTCGAATGAAATTGTTGAATTAACAAGATTGTTTATGACGAATATATATAATAATAATCCTTCGAATTATCTTGCTCAATCACCTATTTTAACAATTCCTTTGTTTAACGCGACAGAAACTGTGAGTTTAACCCTTTCTTTGCCTTGTTCACACAAGAGAAGGCGTAATTAGTGTTGAATACATAGGTTTGTTTCAAAAATATAAAAAGTGTATTTAAAATGAATTATTCAAATGTCAACAAAATTAATTATTATTTTATTTTACAATTGTATCCACCTATGCTACTCCTTACTTCTTTATAAAAATTGTAGTTGTAAGAAGGGCGAAAATAATTTACTACTCTATATACGATTGAAGAAAAGTAAATTAAAGTTAATAGTAATTACATTAATTTTGAGTGCAGTCACGAATATAAAAAAAACAAATTTGTGGAAGGGGCTAATTTTACTGAAAAAGCTTATTTGACCTAAACAAGTTGTACATTAAAGCAAACTTTTTCTCTAAAGCATTGTAATCAGTTTCAGTTTGGTCTAATTTTTAAAAAAGCTTCTTTTACCTATACAAAAAGCATAATAAAACAAAATGTTACCCTTTAGGATTTATTTATTTTTTATTTTTGTGTGGGTGGGGGGGTGTGCAGCACTGTTTGAATATGTAATGTAAAATACTACCTGAATCAAAAGTTATTTAAATACTAGCTTCGTACCCGTTGACCGCACGGTGGGAAACGCATATTTTCCTAACACATATATAATTCGAATTAAACCCAGTAATGCGGAATCTAAAAACGTGAAAAAATACTTCAATCGTGACTAAAAGTTGATGTCATGAGTGCAAATTTTAGACGATTGCAACATGACACAAACACTACGTCAATGTGACTGGCGATCAAAAAAGAAAGAACTTTAAGATATACAGGCAAAACTTTTCTTTTTCGAAAAATGCCTGATTTCTACATCATATAATTCTCTTTGTGAGGTTTAATTTATAGCATTAATATATAGTATATACCACATAAATAAAATTACATGATGTTGGAAACAATTTTATCTTGCATTTCGCAAAACGTGGACAATGCATTAGCGCAGTTATTTATTGTAAAGGACTTTATTGAATTTCACCTAAATTAACAAAACGTGCATGAAACAAGGGATGCATCATTTACGTTTAAAGGCCAAAAATGCACCCTACTCCGGTGAAAATCATGTCGCTTTTGTAAAGGAAAACGTTCGTGATGTAACTTCTGAGAAAAAGCTTATTACCCTTATTGAACTCTTAATGCTGTATCACACTTGTTACATAAAACTGACGTTGATCTCACTGTCAATTCGAACTAAATAAATAACTAATTTCATATTTCATTTTTTACAGATTACAGTTGATCCCTTTATAACATGGGTCTACAACATGAATTCTTAGAACACGGCGAAAACATTATGATCGTTTTCGTGTAACACGTTAAAAGATACTTGTACAGCACGTTAGCTCCTGTAATTAACATACTTTTTGAATGGCAACACCAAACATCATTGTATTTTTACGGAGCGCAAATATGTTTTGCCGTGATTATACCGCGCAGTCCGCACTCCAGGTGGAGTACAGCGCAGGACCCGTACAACACGGATTCCTATAACATGGAATCTACCGTGTATAGGGAATCGACTGTAGTTGCATAGTGTCAAATTCAATAGTTAAGAAAATTCTGTGTTGCCGTATTTACTAATATTTCTTCTCACCTTGGTAGCCGAAATGTATTAAAACCAAATATCCGAACTGCATCAAAAGTAAACTTTACTAAAAGTAAAATTTTTATTTCTGTATAACCCTCAAAACAACTTAGGTGTTTGCCATCTACGGCGGTTTTTCCTGACGTGACAACTTATGCTTGCGTACAGTGGCGTATCCAAGGAGGTGATCGGGGGTCATAACCCCCCCCCATGCGGAGTTTTTTGCCATATAAAATGTATTATTCTTCACTCCCTTATCACACACCTTTACATATATGTGAGTTGCAGTAGTCGTAACATTCCCATGAAAAATTTATGGCTACTCCTGCTTGGATATAATTGATCTTTTTTTTTTTCATGTATCAGTGATCGATATACTTCAGGATCGGAATCTCCGCGGTAAAAAAATGGTCTAAAAAAATCTCACACCAGAAAATTCTGTTTAACACAATGGGGTTACACAAATACGTGCCGGACATATGCTTTTGCTTATGTCCGGAGGAGCAAATACATTAGAAGTTATGTGCTGCTCCGGATAATCTGCCAGCAAAACAGCAAAAATGACGTAAATAATGACATCCACACGCGAAGGAAATAAAATTAAAGGTATGTAGAATTGCATAAAAACTTCGATTATTTTTAAGGTGGAAGTCTGTTACAGTTCTATTTGTTTCACATTTGATACGTTTTCACTTTTTCGAGTATTAAAAGCTGTAGAAAGGAGTGGTTTCACTTAATTGTAAAATTTAACATCTTAAGTGGTAACAATGGATTCCGTTGCTACGGAAAATATAGCAATGTTAAAAATAGAACACGAAATGAGTTATCTATGTTGCCTTTGCTAGAACTGCCATATTGGCGTAATTAACGCCACCAGTCGATGTCAAATAGCTGAAATCACAAATTAAACTTGACACTAAAGCGAATTCGCAATACCCGGTTTGGCGGAATTTAAAAAAAAATTATCTTTGCATACGCTAGTGACATTGGCTCATCTCAATTGTGGAACGGAATTCATAATTCGAACAGAGTTGCACTACATTTGAATATTTTTCGCCTACTTTGCTAAGAAATGTACTATAATAGGAATCAACATACATTTCAATTCGTAAAACAAAAAATATATTAGACAGTATTAATTACGTCTGTTTCTAACAGTTTCCAATAAAAGAAACGTAGCGCTGCTTAAACATATAAGAATCAATTATTAATTACACGTATAATACTTCAATCGCCAAAATGCCAACATACACCATTTTGCGAGATTTTTTTGTTTTGAGGGAATCATTCGAAGCATTGATTTAACAGCAATCAAAATGGGAAATAGTTATCTATCATTCATATGGTTCGATCGCCAAAATTTAATGCAGGCAGCTAATTGATATGTAGCAGTTATTTAAATTATTAACTATAACAGGTTTTAATCACCGTTAACTACCATGTACAAAATACGAGAATTTCAATTTTCTGAAATTTGGCGGAATTCCCCTAACTTAAATCAGTTTACTTAATTTGGTGAAAATTCTGTAGATCATTTAAAATCGCCTTAATAACTGCATTATTTCTGTATGAAAAATCGAAGTATAGCGCTGAATTCTAATAAAACTTATACTTATTATTAAAAATATTATTTCGTTACGCTCTCAGTAATTTGCGCCAAGCCCAAAACTGTGCAAATCGGTAGAACCTACTACTATCTCACAATCGCCAAATCAGCCAATTTTTTTTCGCCAAACTAAAAAATATACATATAGTCTCGGAAATCTCCCAATCCCTTATTCTTTTACACATAAAAATCATTTAATTCCTGCTCTGATTTCACACGCACGCGATACTTAAATTAAAAAATAACCTAGCAAATATTCTAAACAGAAAAAAAAATTATTCTTTTAGTTTTAATTCAAGAGTCCAAATCATTCAATAAATTCGCTAAATATGGCAACCACGATGCTTATTTCTCATTTTTTCAAACAGGGGTTACAATCGCGGAAATTCGGAGAGCAAAAATTAGCGTTTTTGACTGGATTTTTTATCTGTATCTCCTAAACTAATTCGAATTTCGAAATTTAAATTAGCGGAGGTTCTTCCTCGAAATTTTCCGAATTCGTGGATACCTCGGTCGAAATTCAACTCCCAGCCGATTCGGAGGAGATGATGGCTCGACTTGTTAAATTGCTGATCAGTAGTGGATTCAGAAATGTTTGAAGGTGGGGAGAGGTAAGTATCACAAAGAATTTTTGCGCTGTTGGGTTATCCCGCCCAATTCATTTCCAGTCTTTAATCCAGGGTTTTTCTGTATGCTCTCATCATTGAACAGATGCAATGGAGAAGTCTCTCCTTCTGTGAGCAGTGTTTCTTCCCAGCATGAGTCTTTGAATGCTGTCAACGATTACGTAATTGCTGGGTCTGGGTTCCGGCAGAACATTTAATGACCCATGCCGAGAAGCAATACTGTGGAGTGGAATTCTCCCCCAGTGGTTTCCGAAATCGTCGGTGGTTAGCTGTCGACTGGGCAGAACTAGTTTTTTGGTTATCGACTGCGCTAACGATTCCGGAGGACATCGGGAGGTCTTTTAGCCAATCATAAGAACCCCTTGACGCTCCTCCTTAAAACTCCACCTCAGGTGACCTCAAGGCGGGGCAAAGTTAACGACGGCGAAAAATAAGCGGCGAGGGGAGAATCCAGCTGCTGGTTACAGAAGGAGAGCTTTCTCTATTGCATCTTTTCAATGATGAGAGCAGACAGAATAAAACTGGGTTCAAAAGTGGGTTAAACTCCCCAGCAACTCCGCAAATTTTTAAGCGTGCTCAGGGGAAGAGAGATCGTCCTCCCTTGGATCCTATAGTTCGGATTTCAATTAATGTGTAATACAATAAAGTAGATTGTATTTATGCGTTTAGAAAATAATTAACACTTAAACGCCAATTCAAATTACTTTTCTGTTAGGTTGGTAAAGCATTTTAAATTTTTGAGACCCATGCAATAATACCTATACTACGTTTCTACGTGGGAAATGCTCTTATCAGGCTGTAAAATACTAGACTGTCCTTGTACTAAAACAATACAAACTTCAGTATAGAACGAAAAAAAAAATTATAACTTCAGACACACCTAAGGAAGGGGCAGTATCTACCTTTCTATATGAGCACATATTTACGTACCAGGCAGCTTCGATTAGAAACAAATATAAAATGTATTTCTCCTTGCGCCCCTTTTGGGTCCATGTCCATTCCCAGATTTGTATTTGTAATCATGGACTCCCGGATCGCCTCTCCCCAAGCCGTCGGTATAGTGAATTAGTGTACTGAACTTTTTAGTATTATTTTACTACTGAAGTTCAAGAAATCAAAAGATGAGCCCCTCCCATCAACAAATGCAACAGTGCTTCTCTCTGCAACATCTCACCCCTCGTTTACACTCAGCCCACTTTCACAGAAGCGAGCGGGAGAAATGTCAGTAACAGGAGTGTAAACGCCTCTCTTGTGCTGCTCATGCTGCTCATGCCATGATCTTTCTTGCTGACCTTTTTGCCCGGCACGATATCCCTTCAAGGGATTTTTAAATGAGGAGGAGAGAAGTACAGTAGAAAACTACATACAGGAGAAGACGAGTACAGCTGAATGTAAACGCTCACTGCTTTTGGAGCTGACTCAGAAATATTTCCTGGAAAAAAGGCTGCAGCGAGAGAAGAAGTGGGAAAGGCTGAATGTAAATGGGGCGTTAGGACTTTAGGCAGACGCCCATGAATGGGGAAAAATCTGAAAACGATCATCCATATCATCACCATAGTAAGTGCGGTATCACATATCAGTAAATTTCACCTTGTGGATAGCATTGAAAGACAAGTTTGGGGAAACTCAGAGAAGGTTTTTGCCTAAGGAATGGGGGGGGGAGGATGCTAACAAAGCAGTGCTGTATACAAGAACTTGTAAGATGAAACCTTGCAAAATCATTGTAGAGGGGCATTTCAACGAGGAAAGCCCTTTCCTAGGTGTCTGCAATATAAACTTAAACAAAAAAGATTTATTTTTTTCGATTTTTTTTCGAAAAATGTTAATTTTTCGCTAAACTCTTCTTCAGTCGTTTCGGCGCCCCTTACCATTTTACGGTGCACAACCAGCACACCCACTAGCGATGGGCCTGACGGAGACTTTGGGAGGATATTGTTGATTCTCCTATCTGTCAGTGAAAACATTTGAACAGAATTCAAACATTCGCATGAGTTAAAATTAATTGAATACAGACTTTTAAGCAAAATTCTTAATTAAAGCCAATTCAATTATTTGTATCACATATGATACACGGCGACTGAAAAGGATAAATGATGCTTTTGATGGTATGGTTCCATCCTTATCTCGCGATATCATTGAATTGATGACATTGGTGGAAAAGGACATGGAAGAAGAGGAAGAGGAAATACACTAAGATAGTGGTTCCCAAAATTATTCTCCCTGTGAACCCCTTCTAAAATGACGACCTCCTGTGTAGTTGTTGTGTACTAGTATATTATTTTCGTGAGCCCCTTATACATTTTGAAAACTCCTGCAGATTAGCGAACCATTGGTTAGGAACTGATAAACTGGAAAAATCTAAGCGAAACGCAAAGAAATTTATAACTTAAAATGATGATGACCTTCTACGTTCAAGCGAATCAAGTGATGTCTATTTCGATCTGCCTGCCGGTGAATTAGAACAAGAGTTTCGTGAACTCATTTTTTACTACCTGAAATATCAGTGGTTGACCAGTTAGTATGTAATACAGATTTTTTAAAAGCTTAAATTTTCGCTTGCATTGTTGGAGTACATAGAATTAGTATATTAACAAAAGTACGGAAAGCAATGTTATAACTTCTGTATATTGTTAAAAGATCGCAGAACAAAGAGTAACTAAGTGCTGCGCGATATTCTCAATAGAGGAAGTATTTTATTTCCAAAATTTATGTTTGAATTTAAGGTAATGAGCTTTAAGGTTAAAAATTCTCTTCTCTTGTAACAAAATTTTGTTTAATTCCCTCTAGATAGATCCCCCCTAGATATTTTAATATTATGCCTCAAGAAAATTTGGCACAATTTTCCCAAAATCTAAAAAAGCAAATAAACAAATACATAACAAATTTCGTCGTTTTTTAAACGACGAAATTTTCTTAAGTTGAATAGCCAACTATTACATTACCGTCTGATGCTTTTAAGCGATGCCACTCTAACGGACGCCGCCAAGAAAGCGAAAAGTTACAGGCAGGGGTGTAGGGGGGCCAGAACGCACCGGAACGATGTTCCGGTAATTTTCTGCGAGCCGGAACGGCGTTCTGGAATTCAAATGAGATTAATATTATTATTATTGTAGATCTAAACTTATTTTCTGAAAAAAAGAAAAAAATATTCTCGTATAGTCCTTGCACTGGGAAATCTATCTGTTTTCATTCTATGGATACCGTAGCAGTTGAAATCATCCCAGTGAACTGATAGCGGAGTCTTCTCAACCAGGAATTCAATCCCCAGTCCTGTCCAATGGAGGATATCGACTCCTTGGGTTCGAGGCTATAAAAGTCACGTGATGGTGGAAAACAAACAACCATTTCTCCATAGGTTTATGTGCTGGACTTGTGGTAATAAGCGTAAAATTAAAAAAAGAATAATTATGCCTCTGTATTGTGCTGCCTATGGATGTTTCAATACCTCTCTGGAACCTGTACATGACTACCAAAAGATATCTTTCCAAAGATTCCCATTAAAAAATGCTGACATATTAAAACGTTTACTGAGATTAGGCTATTTCAGTCACGTGTCGATGGAAAACACGCACTTCGGCCAATCAGCTTACAGGGCTACTCATCAATACAGCCGAAAGTTCACGTGTTGGTGGAAAAATTACGTCACACCGATAAACCTCATTATTTAAAAACCTGAAAGCGCATTATTGAAATCAGTGGTAAAATTTCAATACTAATTGATGCATCGACTACTCAGACTAGCCAAACTACTTCCATTATGTATTGAAATGTGACCCAAGCAACACAATACCATTGTTTCAATATGGTTTAAATGTGAAATGCTAACATACAAAATGTTGCTTCAATGTGAACTTTCAATGTCGTGTCCACATGATTTTGTTCAGTTTTCTCCACATTGGTTCAGCATGGACATTGATATAATATTGAATCAACATTGTGAAATCACAACAGGAAAATAAATAAAAAAACAAGATTTTTATTTCTTTCATGCAGAATTATTAAAATCATGCGGAAATTTACGAAAAATAAAATTGTTGATAATTATCTACTTGAAAACATCATTTTAATTCGTTTTTACTGTTGTAACGATGCATTGTGACAATGCTAACTAGAAAATCACATTGAAACAACATGAGTGTGTTGCTTGGGGAGATGGACAATCATGTGATTGTGAACCAATTCTCACCTTCTTGCATATAGTTGAACTCCTGAGATTATAACAGAAAGCTAAAAATACTTATTTCATGATAAATATCTCTGAGAAAAATTTGCCGGATTTGCTAGTGATGGAGCAAGTATACCAGGGTGTTGAGCAGAGTTTGTCTCAGAAATTTCCACAGTAGTTAGGCATTTCTTAAATCATCATCTGAAACTTAAAGCTGGAGAAGCAATCAGCCGAGTCCATGGAGTCAGACATTTTCAAATATTCATGGACAAACTTTAATCTTCGTATGGCTGATCTCCTAAGAATCAAGTAGAGATTCCAGGGCCTGACTACCGAAAAGGCTCGGGAAGCTTGAGCTTCCCCTCTGAATTTGAAGAGGGGGAAGGGAAGGGGGGGGGGCAAAAATGCCTGAAAAACTGCATTAAAATTTTTTTTTATAAATGATCTTTTAATTGTAAAGATTTTTGTTGAAGAGAAGTGGAAAACTATTTTTAAGGTTTTTCAGAAGCTGATACTTCATGTCGTAAAATTTCTAAATTTTTTCAGTTTGGAATGTTTTTGCCTGGGACATCTGCTCTAGTTGAGCGATTTTTTTCTATTATGGGAACATTTTGTTGGCAGAAAGGGTTAGACTTTCAGTATATAATGTCTAAATCATAACGTTAACATCTAAATATCAAAATTAAATCTAAACTTTGATGTTATGACTTTTATGATGTCATGAAAAGAAACAAAGAATTTCTGGGGAAAAAATGTCTAATAATAAATACGTCTAAATAAATAAAGTTTAAAACTCCAGTAAGGTAATGTTTTTAGTTTATTTCTTAAAGTAATTTCAAAAATACTGTATAATCTCGTTGCAATGAACTAAACTATTATGAATATTAATGAATAAAATATTTTTATCTAAGGAAAATTTCAGATAAACGAATAAAAATATTTATATCAAAGGAAATCATTAGAACTAATTAAATCAAGGGAATTTCATTTTAACGAAGAAAATATTTAAATATTTTTATCGAAGAAAATCATTAAAACTTTATTTTTTGTGACATATCTGAATGTATACTTCTAACCAAGAACTTAATCGTAATCGATTTGTTCATTTTAATCATGTATAATTTTATGTAACCCATGAGTGGCAACAGTTGGTGAAGCTGGCAGATCTCCATTAAGATGTGACCGAGCTAGGTTGCTGTTTGTTAACTTATTATTTAATTATTTTGTATGTAACTAATAAACAATATGGAATTACAAAAGTAGTGTTGTTTTAAATCAACAGGAACAAAACATAGGTCAGAAGAAGTAAAAATCGCGCCGATGCAAAATGATTGCGTAGTGAACTAGTTGTGTTCAAAAACGTGGAACTCTTGTGTTCATACAGTACAACGAAAAATGGAGGTTTTCAAGCGGCCGGGTGAAATGAACTTTTCAATTGGTAACGTAGCGGACAATTGGAATAGGTGGTATCAAAAATTTATGAATTTTTTAATTGCTTCTGAAAAGAACGACAAAGGAGATGCCACGAAAATTGCCATTCTCTTAAATTTTCTTGGCGATGAAGGTGTGTCGATCTTCAACACGTTCAAATTTGAAAGAGAAGGTGACAGCACAAAATTTGATACAGTAATACAGAAATTTAAAGAGCATTGTGTGCCGCGAAAAAACATCGTGTTTGAGCGGTACAAGTTTTTCTCCTGCACACAGGTAGAAGGTCAAGCTGTGGATGCCTACATAACTCAGCTAAAAACTCTAGCATCATCTTGTGAGTTTGGCCTGCAAGAGGAATCACTCATACGTGACAGAATAGTTCTCGGCATACATGATAAATCCTTACAAGAGCGACTGTTACGGGAACCGCAACTTTCACTTCAAAAAGCAGCGGAGTTTGTTCGAACGTCAGAGATTAGCAAGGAGCAAATCAAAACCATCGCAGATCCACCAGTTAAATCTGACGTACATGCAGTGAAACTTAAAAGAAACAATCGCCAAAGCAGTGCTCCAGCATCACAACCATCTAAAAGTGGTGTATTTATTAATTGTGCGAAATGCGGAAAGTCTCATAAGAAAAAAGAATGCCCTGCTTACAATAAATTATTTAACTTATGCAAAGGAAAGAATCACTTTGCAGCAATGTGCAGTAATGACAAGAAACCTGTAAAAAGTGGTAAAAGTCGTCAAGTTAATGAGATTCACCATCAAAATTTTCCTGAAATGTCGGGCTTGTATTTTGATTCAGTTACAAGAGGTAAGGACAATTCTGATGAGACTGTATGGTGTAAAAACATTACTATTAATGATAGACTCATTAACTTTAAATTAGACACTGGTGCAGAAGCTAATATACTTCCGTTATCCGTATTTAATAATTGAAAATTGCCTGATCTTGTAAAATTACGTGAAACTAAAACAGTGTTGATATCATATGGTAATTACAAACTTAAGCCAGAAGGCGAGGTAAGTCTTGTATGCACAACAAATGGGTGCAAAAATGTCGAATTGGATTTTATTTTTGTTAATGTTGACTCTAAACCCATTTTAGGATTAAATGCTTGTAAATTATTACATTTAATCAAAGGAATTGATAATATTGAAATTTCAGGAAAGGTGAGATTTTAACTAAATATGGTGATATTTTCGAAGGTTTTGGCAAGTTCCCTGGTGACCCTTATCATATAGAATTGAAAGAAAATGTTACCCCTGTTATTGACCCTCCTAGACGAGTACCATTAGCTGTAATTCATGATCTAAGAAATGCTTTAGCAGATTTAAAATCCAGGGGCATAATATCGGAAGTAAACAAACCTACTGATTGGGTTAATAGCTTAATTGTTGTAGAAAAGCCTAACGGAAAATTACGTATCTGCTTAGATCCTAGAAACTTGAACAAGGCTATTAAAAGGGAGCATCATGTAATCCCATCAAGTGATGAAATTATTAGTCGGTTAAAACGAAATGAGCATTTTACTGTTTTAGACATAAAAGAGGGTTTTTAGCAGAGTCCTTTCGATGAAGCCAGTTCAGACTTGTGTACTTTTAACTCCCCATTTGGGAGATTTAAATTTAATGTGAAGCCTTTTGGGGTTTCTTTCGCTCCTGAGGTATTTCAAAAGCGAAGTCAAAAATTATTTAGTGACAATCAGGAAGTAGAAATTCACTTTGATGATTTCATTGTGTCGGGAAAAACTAAAGCAGAGCATGATAGAATTTTGATTGAAGTTTTAGAAAGAGCTAAGCTAATAATGTTAAGTTTAACCTTGATAAGCTTCAGTTTCGGGTACAGGAAGTAAAATACATGGGCTTACTAATTTCTGCAGAGGGTGTTAAAGCAGATAAATCTCATGTTAGGGCAATAATTTCCCTTGAACAGCCTCAGAATAAAAAAACTTAAGGAGACTCTTGGGCATGGTTAATTTTTTGTCAAAGTTTATTCCAAATGTTTCTCAAGTTACAGCCCCCTTGAGAGAATTACCGAAAAATAATGTTGAATTTTACTGGTCATGGGAACAAAAACAAGCATTTAATAAAATTAAGCAATTGATCAGTTCAGCCCCTGCACTAAAAGTCTTTGATAGCTCAAAAATGATAGCTATACAATGTGATAGTTCTAAGGGTGGACTAGGTGTCTGCCTGTTGCAAGAAGGTAACCCTGTATCTTTTGCATCCAGGAGCCTCACAGAAACTGAAAAGAACTATGCACAAATTGAAAAAGAACTGTTGGCTATTGTATTTGCCTTTGAAAAATACCACAATTTTGTGTATGGCCATGAAGTACTTGTTCAAAATTATCACAAACCTTTAACTTCAATTGTTAAAAAACCGATTAGTAAAATTTATACTCGCCTTCAGAAAATGCTTTTAAAACTATTGAAGTATAACTTTTCGATCAATTATTTGCCAGGCAAAGATATGTATATAGCTGATACATTATCTCGAGCGTATATTAAAGATCCAGTATTAGATGACCCAGAAATAGTACAAACAGTACATTCAGTAACAAAGCATCTTCCAATGAGTGTTAACAGAGTAGAACAGTTTAGAAAGGCAATTGAGAAGGATGAGGAACTCAAGGAAATAGTAAAATATTGTAAGGAGGGGTGGCCTGACAAAAAGAAAATTCCTGATAACATAAGGAAATATTACAAACTACAAAATGATATGTTTCTTATTGAGGGATTGCTATTTTTGAATGATAAAGTTATTGTTCCAAAGGCACTAAGGCCTGAAATGTTGTCCTTGATTCATGAATCTCATTTAGGCATTGAACGATGCAAAAATAGGGCTCGTGAGATGATGTTTTGGCCTGGTCTTTCACGAGACATTGAAAATACTGTTCAGAATTGTGAGATATGTATGAAATTTCGAAAAGCACTCCCCAATGAACCATTGCTTCCCCACAGTATTCCTGATAGACCATTTCAGAAAATAGGAGCTGATTTAATGTATTATAAAGGTGTAAATTACCTAATTATTGTTTATTATTATTCGAAATGGATAGAGGTGGGAAAAGTTAACAGTAAAGCAATGGGTGATATCATTGTAGTACTGGAGGATGTTATTGCTAGGTTTGGAGTACCAGAAACAGTTGTATGTGATAATAATCAATTTAATAGCTGGGAGTTTAAGAAGTTCGCTAAACATTGGGACATAGAACTATCTTTCATTAGCCCATATCATTCTCAAAGTAATGGAATGGCAGAAAAAGCAGTGGGTATTTTTAAGAACTTATTCAAAAAAGCAGCCGAGGAAAATAAGAAACCTGTAACAGCTCTGCTAGAGTACAGAAACAGCCCCATTACAGGCATTGGGTTATCACCTGCTCAATTGTTATTTAACCGCAGATTGAGAACTAGATTGCCAATTTGTAAAAGATTGCTAGATGCTAAAATTGAGAGAAACATTGTCCCCAAACTTAAACAGAGGCAAAATAAACAGAAGTATTATTTTGATAGGAATACAAAAAAGCTTAAACCATTAAAACCTGGTGATAGAGTGTTAGTCCAAAATATCAAAAACAAGACATGGGAACCTGCCATCATCTTATCTAAAGCTAACACCCCAAGATCATATAAAATTAAAACAGCACTAGGCAATGTTTATTACAGAAATAGAAAACACTTGACTCTTTCAAAAGTAAACAAACCTGTGAAAAACTTTGTAAATTTTGAATATGATGATAACTTTAATGTTAATGGTTCAAGTGACTGTCCATCTGATAATGAACCTAGCAAAGATAATGGTCAGTCTTTAGCTGGTACTGATTCAGGTAATGAACAGTCTTATAAAACTAGATTTGGTCGCATAAGTAAGCGTCCTGCTTATTTAACAGAATATACTGAATAAAAGGGAGGATGTGACATATCTGAATGTATACTTCTAACCAAGAACTTAATCGTAATCTATTTGTTCATTTTAATCATGTATAATTTTATGTAACCCATGAGTGGCAACAGTTGGTGAAGCTGGCAGATCTCCATTAAGATGTGACCGAGCTAGGTTGCTGTTGTTTGTTAACTTATTATTTAATTATTTTGTATGTAACTAATAAACAATATGGAATTACAAAAGTAGTGTTGTTTTATAAATCAACAGGAACAAAACACTTTTCCCAAACAAAAAGGGGAGGGGTGAGGACAAAACAAGACTGAGCTTCCCTTCACTTCAGAGGTTAATCGGGCCCTGATTCAAGCATCTGCAGCTATAGCCTCAAAACGGAAAATCAAACGTGTTTGAAAAGTAAGATGGATTGCCAATTCTCTCCGAATTGTTTCTGCAGTCTCTCTCTGTCAAAGCAAAACTATACAGTTTTTTTTTAATTAGTTCAAATCGACTAGTTCAGACCAAAACTGGACAAACAGAACCACTTATTTTCCAATGTGTACACAAGCTCATCTCCTCAAAACAATTTCTGACAGATATGACGCTCACGCACGACATTTTTAAAAAACTTTTTATTCTCTCTGAGTCTTTGAAGAAAAGCACCATCGCCATCGTGTATGCAATTAAGAAAATAAATCGAACCACTAGATTCTTAGAATTAATGTCGACAATAAAGAGAACACATGTTAAACGCGGAGGTAGCAATGCAGGAAATGAAATTTGGAACTGTCCACCTGACCAGTCAGTGGAGGTTCCAGGGTAGGGGCTAGGGGTGTTAAAGGGCAACAATCTGCTTTATTATGCACTCTGGATAAGTAAAATGATTTTTTTAAATAAATTATCCCCTCCCAAAAATATCTACGTTGGTTTAGACTAAAATTTTGCTTTATTGTATATTTTGTTTGTGTCAATTAAGCTTTTTTCAAAATTATTCACAGCCTTTTATATTGGTTACTGACAAAAAAGGCAGAGACGTTTTTATGTCAGATTGTCTTCTGAACTCCCAATACCCCCCCCCCCCTCCTTCCGCACGAAGTCGTGCGTTCCGGGAAAAAAATTCCCTGTTGATACCGAAGGCGTTCGCTCGGTTATTTACAATTTAAAATTTGTGTCGTCTGTGTGTAAGTGTCAGCTATGTTAACCAAGAAATTAAAAACAAATAAAGTTAAGCAAACTACATTGTTGTGTGTGGCTGCCTTCCTTCAGCTTCTGAACGTGGCGATACGTTACAGACGATAATTAAATGGAGGTTCCACCGAGATTCCATGAATGCAAGCGTATCAAGGTCAGGTATGTTCTCCACCTTTTACCATAGCCAGGCCATGGGAAAAAATATAAAATTTCTATAAGAGTATGTTGTAGTTCTCACCCTGGGAATACAGGTTCTGTTGTTTTATAATTTTCATCCTGTATTGTATTATACATGCATATTATTGCTTTTTAATCGCTCAAACGTTATTAAAAGTAACTTCTAACCATTAGAAGTGTATTAAGTCCATATACTCACCAGAGTATATTATTTTACTGTGAATTATTTTATTTATGTGCACGCCAGTGTACGAGCATCAAATTTCTCATCCTGAGGAAAATAATTTCTATTGAATTAAAACTTTCGTCCTGAAAGTATATATTTTGCTGCTTTAATAGCTTAAGTACATTATTAAGATATGCTTCCAACCATTGGAAATTCATGAAAACAATTCTCACCAGAGTTTATTGTGTATTTGAAATATTATTACTTTATGCACACCAGTGTTAGTATTATTAAATTTGTTAATTTCAAACTTCCGTCCTGAAAGTATACGTTTATATATATTTCCAGCCATTGGAAATTCATGAGAACAATTCTCACCAGAGTTTATTGTGTATTTGAAATATTATTATTTTATGCGCACCAGTGTTCGTATTATTAATTTTGTTCGTTGATTTCAAACTTTCGCCGTGAAAGTATATGTTTATATATTTCCAACCATTGGAAATTCATAAGTACTTTTCTCATCAGAGTTAAATAACTAGATGTATTATATGTTATGCATAACAGTGTTTTTGATTTCTCATCAGAGATAATATTAGTGTCAACCACTTACTTATAACTTCATAGTAATTGCACCAGGGAAAAGTTTATAGTATGTGTGTTTATATTTTGTTTTGAACTATTTCTCTCTCTGTGAACGGAGATAAGAGGGTATTGAATATTCCCTGTACTTCACACTGTGCAGGTGTACGAACGGACACTTGATCCTGACTTATTTGTTGTTTATGGTGTTTCTTCGCTTTTAGCTGATTCTGCGAAGCTTTCAGAAAAAAAAAGTGCTATGAGTCATTGCTGTGGTTTGATAGTATGGTAGTGGAATTTAATAAGCTTGCTTTTCCTCTTTTATTTTTTTTATCGGGCTGTAGAATATTTTGTTTAGTGAATAGGTGTTAGACTTTTTATTAATCCCTTATATTTATTTGTTTGTTCTTTTGTTTTGAGCTGTTACTTAGGTTTTTCCTTTTTTTTTTTTTTTGAAAATGTCGTATTTATGGAAGGGATTAAAATCGGATCTAATTTCGGTAGCCTTAAAACTTGGTGAACAGGCTACTGAAGATCTACGGGTAATTGAAGTAAAACAATTAATCCTTTCTAGTAAAAACTACGAGGAAGAATTTGTGAGATATTTATTAGATAGCACGATGAAAGAAAGAGTAGACAAAGAGGAAATTTAAAAACAAACTTGGAACAGAGATATGAATTGCAGGGGCGAAAATTAGAAATGGAAAAACAAATTAAAGACGGAGAAATTCAATTGGAAAGGCAAAAATTAGAACTTGAATGTTTAAAAGCAAAACAGGGGGTTGAAACGACAGTATCCTAGACGGTGGTAGATTCCAATTATAGTCAAAATTTTCAAAAACTAATGCCAAAATTTAATTTAAAAACCGATGATATTTGTTTGTTCCTGAAACTTTTTGAGAGGCAGGCTAAATTAATGCAAACACCTTAAGAGATGTGTTTGTTACCTAATTAGTACTTTACCAGCGGAGATAAATAACATCCCAGACAGCACATCAAACTTGCAGCAAGCTTGATTTATCAAGTCAATAAACTTGAATTAAGCTTGAAAATTTCAAGCGTGTAAGCTTAATGCAAGCTTGAATCAAGTGTTCAAGTTTACACTTGCCCAGCTTTCATTAAGCTTGACATAGCAAGCTTAATTTCAAGCTTAAAAAAATTTCCTAAAAAAAAATTTTCTAAATACACGGGGCGCCCGTCGGCGAACTCGGCCCACATATTTTATTTTTCCACGCATTTTCCCCTCTATGCTGAAATTTTAAGTTATCTTAAGCTGTTACCATCAAGCATCCGCGGCTGGAATCGAACACGGTATATATGGGTTGGGAAGCCAGCGTCCTAACCACTCGGCGAACCTGAGATGGGCTGATATGACTAAAGTGTAAAGTGACTGTTACGGTTGTCACGCCGTTTCCTGGCGAGATCGATCAGTGGGCGATGCCGATAAGTCTCTTTTATTTTTCCATGGGATGAATCAAAATTAAAATAATGTTATGTGTGATTTATAGACTCTACTAATAGGGAAATGAGCATAATATAAACTTACAAGCAGTACACGTTTTAAAACTTTCAATATCGCAACACTCATGTTGTGTCGAATGAGACAAACGACGACTCAAATCGAGACAAACGACTGATTTTGAAATCAATTTCGTAGTATAATTGTATTTTATTTTTAATAATTTCCGTATTTGGAAATATAGAATCTTTTTTTTAATTCTATGGTCAAGTACATTTATGACTGATGATAAATTATTTGTTATGTGGATGTGGCTTTCCAAATCAAGCAGTAATCAAGTAGTATTCAAGCTTGACAGTTCAAACGATTTCTCAAAGCTTGCTGCAAGCTTTAAATGAATTGAACTGTCAAGCTTGTATTAATACGTCAAATTCAAAGAAATGTCAAGCTTGATTTAAGCTTATGTGCTGTCTGGGGTAATAGCGCGAGAACCGGAAAAAGAAACTCAAGATTATCAATATGTTAGAACGTTGTTGCTTAACAGATTTAAACTCAGTGCGGAAAAATTTTGGCAAATGCTGGTAAAATCCCCAAAAAAATCTCGATTCCACTTTGCAAGATTTCTATCACGAGTTAAACACTTTTTTAGAGGGGTGGATCACAGGCCTTGAGATTAAAACATTCGAACAGCTTAAAGAGCTAATGTTGGTAGACCAGATTAAAAGGCGGGGGCCAAATGATTTTAAGGAACACTTTCTAGATGAGTGGTCTACAATTACTTCCCCTAAAGAACTAGTAAGGAAAGTTGAGGAATTCGAGGATACCAAGAAAACAATAATGGGAAAGAGTAAGTTCAGGGGTAAAATAATGGGAAAGAGTAAGTAATCAAGAGTTAAGGGAAATAGTAAACCAGTAAAGAATTACTACCCTGGTAATTTTAACAAAAAGTCCTCAAACGTAAATCCTAAGAAAGAGAATGAGGGGCGTACCTTTGTAAGGAAAACGGGTGAAAACTTTGAGCATAGAAAAGGTTCAGCTGTTTTGAATGTGGCTCCTACGACCACTTACGACCTCAGTGCCGCAATTTACGAATTCAAAAATCGGAAGCATATAGAATTGGACGAAAATCTGAAAAACATTTATTAGATCCCTTCACTGTAAGCGGGAAATTTAATGGATTTGAGATGCCCATTCTCCGCGACACCGGAGCCACAGTAGATGTTGTCTGTTAAAAATATTTTTACAAAGACAGAATGACCGGGCAAGACGTTTGGGTTCAGCATATTTTCGATGACCATATGACTTGTTTACCCGTTGCTGAAGTAAACGTAGAATGCGAATTAGGTACAATAACCACCAAGGCAGTTGTAATTACGAACAAGTTGGATTAAGGGCGGTATATTTTAGGAAATCAAACTTCGGCTCTCTTAGAGAGAAGTAGAGAAAATGTCCCATTAAGTACTGAGAGTGTTAATGCTGTCTTGACTCGGTCTCAAAAGTGACAGCTGAAAGATGATGAAAATTCATCAGACGAAAAATTAGTCATTAAGGAGCCTGACGTTCCATTGGAGGGAAATAATGAGGACGATAATCGACATTTTACCTCAGGTAGATTCCAATTCTACCCTAGATAATATATTCCAAATGGATTCTCAGTCTTTTATTAATTAGCAGAGGAAGAGTAAAGAATTAGTACCGTTATTTGAGTCAGCAAAAACGGAGGGTGACAAGACTGATTTTAAAATCCAAAATGAAATTAAGACGAAATTAAATAAATTTGGTGATGAGCAAAACCTGATTGTTGTTACGGAAACTCTCAGGGAACAAATTTAAAATTTATGCCATGATGACATTTCAGGCTACTTAGGAATTCTTAAAACAAAAGATAAGTTAGAGATGCACTTCCACTGGCCAAATTGTTATAAAGAAATAGAAGAATATGTGAAAACTTTTGATGCATGTCAGCGTGTTGGAAAGGCGACTGACAAAAAGAAAGCATCCTTAATGATACCTCATAACTGTAATTTGTCTAGCGTCTAAGTTTCCCGATATAACTTCTAAATCGGTGGTCGATGCACTTTTGTTGATTTTCAGCAGAATGGGTTTCCCAAAAGAAATTCAGACGGACCAAGGGAAATCTTTTATGAGTATTTTAACAGTTGAATTTTTAGAAAAATTTGGGATATAAATCATTCGAAGTTCTATTTACCACCCTCAGACTAATCCAGTCGAACGGTTTCATCGATCTATTAAAAGAATATTGAAAGTTTTATGCATCGAAGCTGCTCCTAATTGGGGAACTCAAATACCAATTGCTCTTTTTGCTTTAAGGACTGTCACTCACGAAAGTACAGGCTACAGTCCTGCTGAACTTGTATATGGCAATAACCTTAGAACCCCTAATGTGTTATTATACGAAAAATGGTTAGAACCCCCAGAGGAAGGGAATACTGTAGTTGAATATGTGTTTGAACTGATAAATCGATTAAAAAAGAGTAAGGAGCTAGCAAAAGAAAAAATGGAAGAGATGAGACACAAAAGAAAGAAATGGTATGACCGTAATGCCAGAAAAAGAGAATTTCACGAAGGAGATTCCGTGTTAGTTCTAACAATAAATCTGGCCCATAAATTAGCATCACAATGGAAGGGACCAGGTAAAATTGAAAAGAAATTATCTGAGACAAATTATGTCTTCAGTTTCGAAGGAAACCAAGAAATAAACAATGTTTATTATGTAAACATGATGAAACCATATTACAGAAGGCCCGAAATTTTAAATTTAGTGGCATTAGGCGAAAACAATGAGCCCTTAGACACACCAGAGTTAGATGGGGATTTTCCTTACATGTTAGTGGATCCTAAGGTCTTTGATTTTAACGAAATAGTAGAAATGAATCATTTAAAAGAGACTCAACGATGACCAAATTATCGAGATAAGAAATTTGTTACTAAAATATATTAATATTTTTTCAAATATTCCCGGCAAGACACACTTAGTTCAACATGATATTGAATTAACCAGTGATAAGCCTATTCAGCAAAATCCTTATAGAATGACGATTAGACAAAACGAGTTGTTAAAAGCAGAAATTTAAAAAATGATACAGTATAATGTAATTGAACCAGGAGACTCCGAATACGTTTCTCCAATGACCCTCGTAGAGACGCCAAATAGGGACCCTAGGCCCTGCATTGATTACAGAAAATTAAATGAAATAACCCGCACTCAATTTTATCCCATTCCGAATATAGAACAGCGAGTTGAAACAGTTGCAGCCGCAACATATAATACTTTGATAGATTTGACAAAAGGCTACTGGCAGATTCCATTGAGCCCAAGAGTTCAGAAAATTGCCGCTTTTGCAACAAACTTTGGCGTATATAGACCATTACGCATTCCGTTTAGCCTTAAAAATTCACCGTATTACTTTAGTAAATTGATGACTGAAATTCTGAAAGGGTGCGATAGTTATGCGATTCCATATTTAGATGACATCACAATCTTTTCTCAGACCTGGGATGAACATTTAGGACATTTGCAAAAGGTTTTGGAACGGATAAAAAGGGCTAACTTAACTATAAAACCTGCCAAGTGTACATTTGCTCAAGAAGAGGTACAATATCTTGGACATGTTTATGAGACGCGGAAAACATTCACCAGCTGAACTCAAAGTAAAGGCTATACAATCTTTACCAGTCCCAACAACAAAAACTGATATCAGAGCTTTCTTGGGATTAGCAGGCTATTACAGACACTATATTCGAATGTTTTCTGTAATAACTGCGCCTCTAACAGATCTGTTGAAAGGGAAAAACAAGAAAGGTAAAATTACCTGGAATGAGGAATGCACAGTTGCATTTAATTTACTTAAAGGAAAACTCACGAATAAACCTCTCTTGCACGTGCCAAACTTTCAAAACGATTCATATTGCAAACAGATGCATCGGATTTAGAATACGGTGTTATTTTGTCACAAACGGGTGAAAATGGGGAGGAACATCCAATATTGTACATTAGCAAAAAATTTACTCCAGCTGAAAAGAAGAACTCTACAACTGAAAAAGAGTGTGCGGCCATCTTATACGGCATTAAGAAACTTAAAGGGTACATAGATGGACAGACAGAATTTTGTATCCAGACGTATCACAACCCACTCTTATGGTTACAAAGAAATTCCGGAAACAATCCACGATTAATTCGGTGGGCTTTAGCCCTGCAAGCTTTTAATTTTTCAATAAAACATAAAAGAGGAAAAGAAAACTCAAATGTTGACTGTTTAAGTCGAAATCCCAAATATGCCACTTAGAAAACCAAGGTCAATACAAAAGTGTTGTACGATGAAAATGTTTTTGAATTTAAGAGTGTAATTATTGTGTTTAAATTTGTGTAATTATTGTGTTTAACGTTGTGTAAATATTGTGTGTTAAATTTGTGCTTTATTCAAAGTTTGGTGAGAAAAAGAAAGGAAATGTTTCCAGTATAAAAAATACCATTTAACTGGGTGGATATTTTTATATGATTCTCATTGGTTGTACTATTATGTGTGTGAACTTATTATCTGCATATTTACTTAAAATTATTATGGCCTGGTAATGGGTCAAGGACTCGTTAACGTATCTACACTGAAATGAGAAATACATAACGTTCTGAGATTTGATACATAAGATTTGAAGTTCTGAGATTTGATACAGAACAACATAACGTTCTGAGATTTGAAGTGAGAACTCAATTACAGCCTTTTTCAAACTTGAACTGTGAACTATAACGTACTAAACTGTGAACAATAAAGTGTGAAAGTATAACGTTCACACGAACTAAGAACGAATTATTATGTACAGTACATAAACTTTTTTTTCGTTGTTTTCCCTTGTAAATCGGGAAAGCCAACCTTTTGTGGAAGAACGGGTTGTAACGGACGCCGCCGAGAAAGCGAAAAGTTACAGGCAACCCTAAAGCAGGGGAGAGAGCCCTCTCGAGCAGCGGAGAAGAAAGACGCTGAGATGATGGTCTCCGAGAGAAAAAATTCCCTGTTGATACCGAAGGCGTTCGCTCGGTTATTTACAATTTAAAATTTGTGTATTTTTGTGTCGTCTGTGTAAGTGTCAGCCATGTTAACCAAGAAATTAAAAACAAATGAAGTTAAGCAAACTATATTGTTCTGTGTGGCTGCCTTCCTTCAGCTTCTGAACGAGGCGATACGTTACACCACTACTAACCCCAGCTAGAAAAAGTCTGCACTTTTTTTGCACAAAAGTATAGATTGTAGACAAAAAGTGCATAAAAAGTGCCCATTTTTGAATACTTTGAAAAGTATGCACTTTTTGTGCAAATTATCTGCAGTTTTTCTGCATACAAAAAAGTGCACATTCTATGTTCACAAATACTTTGCACATTTTTTGCATAAAATAAAAGCAATTCTGTGTTTGCAAAAATTTTGATAATTTTATTCGCAAAAAATTTACATATTTCAATTTTAAATGTACTTTTTTATGGATGTGAAAATTTATATATTTCAAATTTTCATTATTTCTGTCTATTAAAATTCTGTAAAATTTTTTCAAGTATGCACATATTAACATTGAACTTTGTGAAAATCTAAATGTCATATTTGTAAACACATCGATCGGAGAGGTTTCACTGTATCGTTAACGAAAACGTAAACACTTTAAATATCAATTTAAAATTCACATTAAAATCATAAAACATTGCAAATATTCGTTAAAAAAAGGCACTTACCTTTATTTTTTTTTTAATTAACCGCCCAGAAATGTCCCTAACATATACCTGATCTGAGAACAAAAATGTACGCACTCGCACTTTGAAACAATTTTTGGAAAATCTCAAAATCTAATGAATTTTTTAAAAATGTAGTTCAAAATGAGAGACCACCTATCATGTCACCAAATTTTATTTCATTCGCTTCAGCCAATTTTAGGTGATGTGCGAATAAAAAAAGCGTCACGCACAGAATGACAGAACGACAAACTTTTTTTTCTTGACGGCCGTACTCGGGTTCCAAAAGCTTAAAATGCATAGAAATCGCTTTTTTAAAAAACTTTGAGAAGTGTACTGGTAAAGTCTAGTTTTATTTATTTAAATACATAAATGTCCGATTCCGAACTTGAAACAACAATCACTTCAAACTCAAGACACATCTTTCTGAGTCAACTCCAGTATAGTGGTTAGAATGCTCGCTTGCCAAACGTGGGGTCCCCGGTTCGAACCCAAACCTCGGAAGATTGAAAAATAGAGTACGTTCTTATGTATGATTATAGATGGCAGCACTAAAATGGAGAGGAAGGGCGAAAAGCCCTTCCTCTCCATTTCCTCTCCAAAATCTCGAAATCTAATAAAAATTTTTAAATAAATGTCGCCTATTGTTTTTAAATTAAGAGACAACTTATATTATCACCACATTTCATTTCATTTACTTCTCCCATTCTCACGTGATGCACTAAAAAAAAAGCAATTGCCCATTTTTTATCTACTTCTAATCCAACTCGTCCATTGTACGTCCATACCACTACATAAACAGTCGTAAAGGTAAGTATACACTAGCGAGCGAGACCAAAGGCGAGCATCCTAATGATCCTACTACAATAAAGTCCCTTTGTTCAGCTCCCCTACCATCGCTCCAGACAGAAGGGAAAACGCTATGCGCGAGTATGGTGGAGTCGTCGGCTTCTTCGTCGAGATCAAAGACAATCACATGCCCAGTAGGTGTCGTCCCAGTACCCGTGGTAACCCCAGAGTGGGATGGAAAATGTTGGGAATGAGCAGAGAGAGATTAATGATTTCTTTCCTTCTTTAGGTCGGTAACGAGATCGTGGGATTACAGAATTCAACTTAGCGATAGTCCCTCGTCCCCCCTCCCTCACTTTTACAGTAGAACTCTCTTATCAGTTCTATGCTTTCCTTCCTCAAAATATAAAAGCCAAATGGGATGGAAGAATCACGAGTATGGGTTTGAATTCAAAGCGATTTTTTTCAATATTTATGAAAAAGCTATTGGTTCAGTATGAACTAAAGCTTTTTTGAGGCAATTTTAAATCATATTCATTCTTATGAAAATAAAATTAATGAATTCTTCTGTAACTTTAAAAGTACGAAATTATAATAATCGAACAAAAATAAAAATACTGATTATAGTTAAGTAATTAGTACAGTAACTATACAATTTAAATTATATACATATAGATATTCATTTACATTATGCGACGCACAGGAAGTACAGCAAGGGAGCTACTAGGGCCAAAATTTTTTTTTTATCATATTTATTTAGTCTAATCAAATGGCCATATTCCCTTCATTTAACTTATGAAAAGCAGTCAGCAGTGGCATAACAAAACTTTTGCCCCTCTCTCGAAATGTGTCTATATTGCCAAACCTAGAAAGAAAATGAAACATATTATAAGAATTTTTTTATCAACAAATAATGTCCCCCTCCTGCCCCCCCCCCAAAAAAAAAGAAAAACCTCGAGTGTAGTCCGCTTTAATAATGAATACTCTAAGGAGACAATTATACATATGAATTATTAATGTAAGCAGAAATTACATTTTTAAGAGAGATAAATTAAAAGGTTTTTGCAGATATCGTATAGCGAAAAGTTTTTTCAAGAATTCATTTTCCTTGGAATAAACTATAAATTTTGCCTTCCTTTAACTGAACACAAACTTTAAAACAAAATACTGATTACGATAAGTTTTATCAAATAAATTATGCATTTAAAATAAATGCTTGAATTCAAACTTATACGCGGAATAAACTTGCATGTCTTAACACTTTTTATTTAAGTATTTTTATTTTATTTTGGCGATTTCAATGTTAAATTCATAAATAAAGTGAATTGCAGAAACTTTGAAAAGTGCTGGAAGAAAACAGGATGTTGGTGGGTGATTTCTTTTCCTCTTCTACAATAAAGAAACAATATCCCCGCAAATATTTAATATAGTTGTTTTGTTCAGGCAAAGCATACTAGGGCTATCTTCCAAAGAGAAAAATGTATTGAGCGAGCACTTTTTAAGGGGGCCTAGCGAGTAATTACGTTACATCTGGGGAAAACTTCGCAAAACTCCAGATCGACAACTGCGTAGGAAGCCAGGACACTGGACCTTCATGCTTCAGCCATCTGACAATGTTCATCAGTTATTTAATTATTAATATTTTATAACTCATTTTACAAATTTAACTGTGCTTTATTGGATGTATCAAGTTGCGCTGTTTTTAAAAGCACGTTTTGTAAATATTTAAATAGTTTTAATATTTTAAATCTATAAAGCTTTAATGTAGTATCTCTGATCGGATCATTTTTCTTTCAACACAAGGAATCCCGTATAAATTTAAATGATGAAAAATCAGGAAGTACAAGAGATATTTTTTTACAGAGTTAATAGTTGGTTGTGGAATGCATAAGTACTTTTGTAATCGGAAATCCATAGAAAACATCAAGTGAGCTGAAATTTTATAGCACAGGAAGAATTACAAAGTCAGAATTTTAGAATACTGAAAAACGAAATTTTTCGTTCACCAAAACAATATTTCTTTAGATTTCAGAGAAATATTACATGTTTATTAAATACTTATATTGTTAAATATAATATTCTGAAAGATCGAAATTTGTTCGGTTGTTCAAATTTTTTTTTTCTTTTCTTTCTTTTTTTTGTGTGTGTAGTAATTTCGATTTCTCATTCTTTTTTTTTTTTTTTTTTTTTTTTTTTAAATTTATCAAACGAAAGAATCAATACCAAAAATAAGTTAAAACATCATTTGTTATACAACTTTTTGTAGCATTAAATAATCATTTATATATAGATAAATTTTTCTTTTGGCATATATACTGAGTCTTATAATTAAGTGGTATATCCTAAATTTAGTCTCTCAGTCTATATTTTAAATGTACACATAGTTATAATTCGAAAATAGTAAGAATAATCTGAGATAATGCAGAAATAATAAATGAATAATGCACAAAAATATCACCTTTAATTCAGTTTTAGCAGTCTCTCGTACGTTTTGTGAGCAACTTTTTATTTCGTTTGTTTCATTTTGTTCTAAATAAAGAAATATTTTTAAACAAGTGGTGGATACCGCTATAAATGTTTTTCTATCTTGTGTTGTCACAAGACTACCACTTATCCTCAAATAGGGCAGACAATAGTAGATACCCCCCCCACTTTTAACTCCACCCCAACCTGTTACCGTATTTTCTAACGTTTACGTTCAACAGATCGCTTATGAAAACCAGGCATGTAGACAGAAAAATTCTTTGGTGAAGGCGCAAAAGATTATAAAGGTAGAACATGTCATAAAAAGGCTTAATTATTGACATCCGATTAACAAAAATTAAGGATTTTTTCTGGCGGGGATCGAAGGCATGCCCCTGTGGTCATCCTTTGGCTACATGCCTGATGAGAACAAAAATTAAAAAAGAACGTATAATGATGAGGGATATCCAGGGCCAGCCTTAGGCAGGGGCAAGCGAGGCAACCTCCCAGAGGCCCGCGATTGGAAGCTCCGCATGAAAAATTAGTTTTCGAAAAAATATATAATTTATAAATGCAATATTTGTCTGTCGTTATTTCTTTTCGTACATTTTAGTAATTTGTCTATTTGAATAAACTCTTCCTTGTCAACTCTGTGAAGCTGCTTTACAAATTTTCTTGAAACTTGAGTATTAGTAATGTAGATTAATTAATATTTTTATTTATTACTGCATGTCTTAATCCATCGGATTTATGATATGTTGCATTAAAATATTACGTTCAGACGCTCATGCTGCATAAATGTTCAACAGCACCCATAATATTTTTTTTAACTTGCGGGGAGTGGTGGCTTTTAACTTAGGATGTCAGTTATTATACAATAAGAAGAAAGTAGTAAAATAATCCAAAATTTCATTGTACTAATGGTTAGAGGTGGAGTGGGTATATGAGCCTACCCCCTCTTCTCCTTTGTCTAAGCGTGGCTTTTTTGTTAAGATAATAGCTCTTAATACAAATGTTTAATTTTTATTAGCATTCTTTCATTATATTATGATGATAGGACAGGAAGTTTATTATGGAAGTTTGATGATGGGACACAGATGAAAGTCATTAAAAGCAGTTCTTTTAAGAAACCACACAGCTTATCACCCGCTGTTAACCCTTTTATACACCGCATTGAGATCCAGGTGCATTTTAAATTAGTCCCCCCCCCCAATATTGTGTTTTCTAATGCGCTAGCGAAATGATATGAGTCATTTAAATGGGCGGGGGACTTTTTTTTATATAATTTTTGCTGTGTTCCCAATTGGGAGCATGGGTCATTTATGACTTAATTTGCATTACTTTCAAAAACTGAATGTACTGATGGATAGTTTAAATAATAAGTGAAATACTAAGACTTAACCCATTTATGCCTAGTGTCCCTTTTTTGGGACGGCATTTTCACTATTAGTCGAAAATGTTATTTATTTTTCCTAGCCTTTATTCATGAGTATTGAGCCTCAACTCTACAAAATAGTTTAACATGACCAAGTAGGATTTTGATATTTCGATTTTTATGCATAATGATTTTAAAAGAAATCATCCCTTGTTCAAGAAGTTGACATCAGAAATTTATCTATTATTTCTGGTATCAGTAAAAATCGAAGAAAGTCGCAAAAATATCCAGGCACAAATGGGTTAATAAAAGATTTATTTTTTAATTTCAGTAAAGATATGAATTAAGTTTGAAGGAGGGGAAGGTGTATCAAGATAGCTCTGTAAATATTTATGAAAATGGCTATTTTCATGATTTTGTGTCCAGTTTCCCACTAACGATAGAAATGCAACTTCTATTTCAAAAAAAAAGTCAATTTTTAACTTTATCTGTTAATTTTTTCAAGTCACTATTGATAAAATTTCATTTTGAATAAATTTTTAATTCGATGTTCCCAATTAGGAACATTGGACTGTAAAATGATTAAAGAATCAAGTAACAACAAAAAAATTAAGAATGTCCACTCATAAGACGTATTAACATTATTATAAAAGCCAGACTTCTAAGAGCTAAAGAACATTCAATAAAAATCTTTAAAATGCAATATTTTTTAAGGTCCTTTGAAATGAAAGATCATAGGATAATTTGTCGGAGGATAATTTGTCGTGCAATTTCCGTGCTTCTCAATGTGTTTTCTTAACCCATTTGTGCCTGGATATATTTGCGACTTTCTTCGATTTTTACTGATAACAGAAATAATAGATATATGTCTGATGTTAACTTCTTGAACAAGGGATGATTTCTTTTAAAATCATTATGCATAAAAATCGAAATAGCAACAGCCTACTTGGTCCTGTTAAAATATTTTGTAGAGTTGAGGTTCAATACTCATGAATAAAGGCTAGGAAAAATAAATAACGTTTTCGACTAATAGCGAAAATGCCGTCCCAAAAAAGGGACACTAGGCATAAATGGGTTAAACTTACTCAGTATATACCTATTGGCTTGTTTTTATGAGTCCGAGAGTAGAGCTTGTTTAGTAACATTGTGTATTCTTTTCAGCACTAAACTAAGTTTGTTTTTGAAATTTGTAAATAACTGTATAAGGAGTTATCCCCCAAGAAAAGTCTTAAATTCTCTCATAACGAAATATTTAATATAATGGGCACCAACGAAAATTTCTGAAATGTGATAATAATGCATAGTAAATATATTGTCCACTCCCACATATGGCAGGACCTTTACAGAATAAAGCCTGCCTTAAGTAAACCCTAAACTAAGCATAAACTTATTATTTAAGAAAATATTTCTTGGTCCAGTGAACACTTAGTCCATTTCTATATAATTTTTATTCAACGGAAAATGAAGTAAACAGAAAGTCTTAAAGAAAAGTATGTCTTTCTAGTTAAGAGAGATTTTATTGTATAACAATAAAACGTAATTTCATCTATACCCTATTTAATTTTCGATCAAAACTATTTTTAAATAAAATTTAGTGTAATATGTGTAGGCAAATCCATAATGTTCAGTTAAATACTATTATGTGCCTTTATATAACATGTATTAAAATCATAAAAACTCTTATCGTTATTTTAAAGTTTAAATCCTACTTTAATAGATACATGTATCGACTAAACGTATATTAATTTAGCATTTTAGTCGATATATGTATGGAATTTGATAAATATATCTTTTCAATAACTTGCTTAAAAATATACTACCTTGTAAATGATGACAGAAAGCATGTATGTAGGTTTTATGAATGTTTGATAAAATAAATGAATATCATTCGGAGAAGAATGTTGGAATCGCGCAGAAATCAGGGGGGATATAAAGGGGAAAGCACTTTTTGACATGTTGGCGCGTTGGCTGCTCGGAGAGTGCGGTATCACCGCTCAGTGTATACGTATTTTTGAGAGCAATTCGGGGCAGAGCAAGCAGACGGGAAAACTTTCTATTTCATTTTGTATTCCTTGTCACTTCACATCTAGGTTACGATGAACCGTAAAAAACTTCAATATTCGATATAAAATTTTGCATATTGCTACAGTTTTGCTTTATTAGGAAATTCGCTCAACAAAGTTAATCTCAATGTTTAAGAAAATAATTGTTGTTGTTGTCCTCGTGAGTAGTAGATAAATGAGAGTTCTGCTCAGCGGATCCCATGTTAATTCTGCGGATCCATGCGGATGCTTTCCCGATGCTGAGCGGGGAAGGGGGGCGTGGGAGGAAGGGATGGTGAGATCGGATGGGGAGCGGATGTAGACAGGATGTTGGAAAGGTTGATAAGAATTTTTTGCTTTTTTTTCAAATAAGGGGACTTTGAAAATTGTTCAGACTTAAACATATTTTTCAAATAAGGGGAATTAGAAAATTTTCCAGACATTAACGTATTTTTCAAATAAGGCGACTTTGAAAAAATTTCAGACTGTGATGTATTCTCTAATTAAAAATAAGGGACTTTAAAATTTAGTATCAAAATGAGGGCCCAACAACCACCCGGTAGAACGTCTACCGCCTCATTTCAAATAAAAAAAATTTACTGTGCCTTTCCCCATCACGCTAGCCTTGGATAAATGGAGACAGGACGTAGCACAGAAGATGCGTTGTTGTTTTTTTTCATTAACCCATTAAACGCCGCTATGAGAATCAGATAGAAATTTTTAACTGTATATACATTTTTTACATACATTGCATGCTGTATTATAGAACAGTTGAAATTTCTTTTTAACTCAAAGCATTTAGGAAATATAGCATGTTCCCGTAGCGAGAGGTTCGGCGTGTTATGGGGATAAATGTCTTTCTCCATTTTGGATACAGCAATTACTTTTTTTACGCAGATGCTGCTAAAAACTGTATATATAAAATAATTATTTTTGTTGTTGATACTATAATGTACTAAATAACCAGCCTGCGAAGTGCCAAACATTTCTTTATTGTTGAACGGTAGCAAAATCAATCAGGAAATGCTATGACTTATGACTTGGAGGGGAGGCCCAAAAAGGGCCAGGCACCGCGACCATGGGTCTATTGTACCATTCCCAAGCAATATGCAAAAGGCCCTACGAAAAGAACCCAGTAGCAGATGCGAACATCAGCATAGACCTAACAGACATTTTGTGAAGCTCCCAGGGCTCAATGACATGGCGAACAAGATGCTCAAACCTATAATCAGAGAAGTACTCACACTCACAGAGGATGTGTAAAGCAGTTTCCTCCTTAAGAAGACAACCCCGACAAGTGGGATCATCGGCAACCTTCATAATGTTAAGATGCCTTTTAAGGCAACGGTGCCCAGTTAACAGGCCAATAGCCCTACGGAGACTGGACCTGTTGAGACACAGCAGTTCCTTGCACCTAACACCAGGAAAGCCAAGATTGATCTCTTTGGCCAACCTCTGGCCATTACACTTAAGCCAGCTGGAATACTGAAGCTCGCTAAAGTGGCTAAACACAGTATCCTGTAACATTTACTCGAGATACTGAGAACAGACTCAGGTCCAACAAAGAAAGAGCCAGAGCCCAACCTGGCAAGAGAATCCGCCATCTCATTACCATGAATGCCAGAACGACCAGGAACCCAATACAGAGCAACTGGAAATGCTAACTAGTGGGAGGACGCCAAAGCTCCCGCTGTGGGAACAAGAAATATAAGCGTCCATAACATTCCTTTATAGGAATCTATTCATGCAGGATTTTAAGAATGTTGTTCTTCAGGATGTTGGTTTTAAATAGGCATTCTACTTGAAACATTTAAGTGACCATTTATTTTAGTTTTTTTTAGTTTTATATAAGGGGTTAGTGGTAGTGAGAGGCGTGAAAAAAATGCCATTTTTTATTAATTTTTTTTTACTAGTAATTAAGTTTATTTCACATAAGTAAAAACATAGTATCATTTCATCATACTTTAACATTACTTCACTTAAATTAAAAAAAAAAATAATTATTTTACAAGTTATGGCGGTCTAAGTTGAACAGGTTTTAATAATGGGTCCTTGCGTTGACCATTACAGCTCCTTGGAGATTCATCTAAAATCAATGAAACAAAAAAGATTATTTTTATGGATAGATAATCTTGTGCCTGATCGAAGCTTTTTTTGTTTTTTTCAAAATTAACAAAATGGCGGTCTCTGGAAATTTTTTTGCAGATTTTCGGGAAAAAATCAACAATTAATTGTTTATAAAAAATCGAAGTTTAAAAATAAAAAAAAATCCTTCGATCAGGCACTAGCTTTTTATGTTTTCTAAAAGCTGTATAAGTTTCATTCAAATCTATCGAGCGGTTTTTGAGTTACAGTGGTCACCAGTTCAAAAAACATAGTTTTGAGAAAAACGCATTTAAAGTTTTACAGTCGATTGATGTACAGTAATACGAATAATTTCAATACTTACACTGAGTCATCTATTCCTGAACCATATAAGAGTTCTTCAGCCATTGTAGAACTTTCTAAAACATCAATTTGTTGTTGTCTACGTCGCATTCTACCTTAGCGAGTGTTGTCGTTAGCGTGCTGATCAGCTACTTTTACACGTGCACTATCGGTTTTTTCAGTATACCGATGCGAATTAGGCCCACAACTAAGTCCCAGTGTGTTCATTATTACTAATAATGACTTTGTCCCTTCATTAAATATACTCATAGCTACGTCTGCAGCAATTTGAACAATGGTAAAACTAGTATTGATAGTTTTTGGGCATATTTTCCACACTAGTTGGTTGAAGCTCTCATTATTATTTTGATTAAATCCACCTACACATCTTGAAAGTAAATTTTCATTACTAAGATCTTCATAAATAGGCTTGATTGCTTTTAGAACTTCAGGAGGTAAGGGAGAATTATGCCGCTAGCTAATTGTTCTCGGAAATATTAGACCGCTCGAGAGCCTTTTATTCTTCGCTAAATAACTCGAAAGATATTTGTCGGATTCACTTCAAACTTTCAGAGAATATTTTTAAGATACTATACTTTAAGAAAATGCAAAAAAAAAAAAAAAAAAAAAAAAAAAAAAATCAATTTTTTGAAAATTCTAACTACCCCTAACCCCTTAAGACAGTCATAAAGACAAAATTTCACTTTTTTTAAAAATTAGAAAAAGACATTAAATTAAAATATATTGTTCCGATAAAAATATATAACACACCCTATAGTGTAAATGTTTATATAAAATGTGTATTTCGCAAATTGCGTCAAAATATTTTAAGAAAAAAAATATATAATAGATGTTCCCGTAATGGGAGCTTTGGCGCTTAATGGGTTAAATAATAATAAACTATGTATAGCAAAGAAACGTACAACATCCCCAGGAGGCCTACGAACTTTAATTTTAAGTTAAATAATTAATTTTAGAACAAATATTTTTTTAATCAAGAGTTAATTAATTTTTTTTAACCAAGAGTTTTAATTTTACAACAAATATTTTTTTTCAAATCAAGAGTTAATTTATTTTTATTTTATTTTTTTTAACCAAGTTTTAATTTTAAGTTAAATAATTTTACAACAAATATATTTTTATCCAAGAGTTTTAATTTTAAGTTAAATAATTTTACAACAAATATTTTTTTTAATCAAGTGTTTTCAATTTATCAAGAAAAAAATTTTAATCAAGTGTTTTAATTTTTAGCTAATTTTTTGTATAATCTATATTTAATAAGTAAGTTTACTAGAATATTAAAGTAAGGTCTTTAAACATTTCTTCTACTCTTAGGGAAGTGAGAAAATTATGCCATAGAAAGATTTTCATACCTATAATTTTTACAAATAATGATTTAGGTAGTGTATGAGACTTTTTTATCTAAACATTTTTTCTTTAGAGAATACCAACACATTTTTGATAGATTTTAGGGAGCGTGTGTACAAGTTTATATTTTCAATAGATCAATTAGAGAAAAAATTACATTTTTAGTAATCCTACAAAACGTTTTTATTGTATATCCCAAGTAGAGTAATTTGATTTATAGAGTTTCAATAAGATGCGAGTTAGATATTTTTAACTTTATGTGCAACACTAATTTCAGTTTGACTATGAAAGCATCGTTTTATACATGCATCAACATTTTGAGTGATATTTTATTCATGCACTTAACACTAGCACTAGTTTTAATCGCAAAGAATTATCATACATACAAATTACTTGAACTAAAAAATACAAGGCTTTTACTTACGTGAAGGTACATCGTGCTAAATCTTCTACGGGAAGTTTCTTGCATCAGCACCTTTAAGGCTAGCAAGTTCGGAAAATAGAGTAATGATCTAAAATACATTATCCCTACTTCCCGGCCCAACTAGCTATTGTAATCATCAGGATATAAATTCTTGGCTGAAAATAGGTATATTATTTTTAGACTAAAAACAAAATAACAAATTTTAAGATATTAAACGCTTTAAAAGTAATTTTTTTTCTTATAGCAATTTATCAGATTCACATTAAATAGGTACCATTTTATGTAGGATGAAATTAATTAGCAAGCGAAAATTTAATCTTAATTAGAATTTACTGAAATATAGATACCATACAGACTTTATTTTCTATTAGGAAAAATCCCTCAAACCCCAGTTTTTGTATACAAATAGCATGAATACTTAAAGTACTTCGGTTGATAATGCTATTAATATTAATTACACCAGTAGATAGTTTGGATTATCAGCTTAAAATTTTGCAAAACACAAAAATACAGGAAAATATGCAAAAATCTTTTAACAATAACAAAAAAATCACACTTAAAACTACAACACCTCAAGAGTGGGAAATATAATTACCAAACTATAATAACCACATAATTATTTTCAATTAAAGCAGTTTGAAAAAATGTAAGAAAGAGCTAATCAGGCAAAGCAAATTAGAATTATGGTATTCTCCTATATGTAACTAAAATAATACATAGAAAATGTTAAACTTAACAGCTTACCTTGGACTTGCATACGCGAGAGGTGAAAATAATAATAATAATAATAATAGTAATAATACTTAAATAACGCACAAATATATGCACTGCAGAAAAAACCCCACGTGTATACAATATCCCAAGTTTGTAACGTACTACTGATTTGCCGATAACGTGCTACTAGTTTTCCGATACGATAAAACCAAGGAGTTAGGGGAATACGCGACAGTACAGAATTGGGAGCATGTGTTTCATTCTACATTCAAAAATGGGGACTTCCTTAACCCATTTCAATGTTTCAGGAAATAGAAAATCTATCCTTTTAGTAAACATGTATCTGATCGGCATTATATCCTAAATTAAAATATCAAAGTTAAGCTACAACGATTAATATATTTTACATAGTTTAGGAAAATAATGAATCATTAATTAATTTATGTGAAACAATTAGCAAAGATCATTATACTAAAGCATTAAAGCAAATTATTTTTGTTCAGTTTTGATGAACAGTGCAGTTAGAAATTATATGCATTGTACTAAGATTAATGAGTATTTATTTATAAAATAGGTATTTACTACTGAAAACATGATCTAATTTTGACAAATGCATTGGAATTTTGTATAGGATATCTATTGAACACGTACTAAATATATTATGATTATTCTAATATTAAAAATAGGGTTAGAATCTTTACTTGCGATGAAAGGTACTCAAATTTTTTTATATACATAAATTTTAAAACCATGTCGACATCCTTTTAATAAATTCATAAACTAAAATTATTGTTTAAAACAATTTTTACAATAATAAATTAATAAACTAAAATTTTTATTTAATAAAGTCATAAACTGAAATTATTAATTAAAACCTGCTTATAAATTAAACATATCAAAATGTTTACTCTAAAAGATAGCTAATCTCAACATACCTCAGAAGAAATATAAGCAATTATAATGCCTGAAAAATACCGAACAACACTCTTGTTACATGCTGACAAAACATCTGTTTGCTCGGCTAAAGAATTCTTAGGTATTAGTTGCAGGACAGTTTACCTACATCCAACCTACAAACTCTAGAAATTTAAAGGCAACTAAAAAACTGATTTCTCTTATCAGGTATCACAGATCAGATATGAGATAAGGAAGTGACATGCGCAGAAGACACGTGATAGTGACGTGTAGAAATCTCTGTTGATTCAATATCCGGTAGGTTTGCTGGCAGGATGTACTATTTAGAGTTAGTGGCAACTCTCTCTAACAGGCTAAGACAAGTTAGATGATGCAATATCTACAGGGTTGAGAAAGTTTTAAGGTAGAGGGCGCTTGGGTGATCACGTGATTTTTTAGAAACAGTATGAAGACATTTTAGTTAGATAAAGTGACCACGTGTGTGTTGCGAGACTCCCTTTACACTGTGTGCGCCTATACTTCAGGTGTATGTTTTAATTGATTTTTCGCCGAGTTTCAAAAATGTCTTTGCTTGAATCGATCGAAAATAAATTTAACATTGAATACACTCCCGAGTTTTACACTCAAAGTGACGCTGCTGTGTTGTTGCAAGAATTGGTGCAATTGCCTTTAGACGCAAAGCCTCTGCAAAGCAATGAAAACAAAATTACTTCGAGCCGGAAAGTAATTACTTTTGCAGATGAAGGAATAAATTATAGTTTTTCGGGAGCGACAGTCTCTGATTCCTCTTGGCTACCCATTTTGCAAAAACTACGTGATGATCTACAGAAAGCAACAAATTATGAATTTAATTTGGTACAAGTAAACTTATCCTCTGACGGACAATCTTCCATTGAAGATAGTATTTACGAAGATTTTTCTCTGGACCTATCATCAGGTGTATGCATTCTAAATTTTGGATCTAAACGAACTTTGGATTTTAAGCCAGTGAACAGTGAAACCACTACCATTAAATTAGAGCATGGTTCAATGTGTAAGATATATCCCCCAACCAACAAACTTTTAACGCTTGGTATTCCTTCTGAACCTCATGTGACAGACCCGCACATTAACCTAACGTTTGCCAAAATGTATCAGGTTGTAACGAAAGTTTTCCGCCAGATTTGCTTGAGTCAGCTCACGCGGTACCCAGCTATTGACCTTATATGCCAAGTTTATGCGATGCTTAGCGCGACTAATGGACATGGCACTAAAGTCTAACTCTTTTAGCTAGCTCTCGTGGATGAATATTTTATCTTCTTCCACATATTCTCGTAGGTGGGCCTCATCAGCATCATCAGTTTGGTCAGAGCGCTCTGCTTCTTTAATATCCCAGTCCTCGTATTTGAACTTTCGGAACCAAATCTTCACAGTGTCATATGATACAACAGTAGTACCTTAAGCTGTACACATGATTCAGTGTCATTCTGTAGCTGACTTTTTTCGACAGAATTGAGAGTAAATGATGGATCAATCTGGTAGCGTGGTAGTTCTATTTCAGACACCTTATACTTAATCATAACGCTATTGTTTTACGGATATCACAACACAGTGCTCTGAAACAAGTATTTTCTTTCAAATAACAAAAATCGTTTTACAAAATATTGGCAAAGACACCAACGCGAACTGCTTGTGCAGGCAATACTTGGAGTAGCGGAAAACTTTCGTTACAACCTAATACATTTATGAGGCCTCCCCGAAAAGGGTAAAGTTGAACGATTGGATGGATAATATTTACCATAGCTTATATGCTTCTGTAAATAGTACATGGCACTTGGAAAGACTTATCTACGTTCCACTTCACGACGAAAAATCTGACTTGAAGATTCATATTAGACAATTTATTCAGAAAGCCCAATTAGACTATATACCAACCGGTCAGGGAGTCGTGATGGACCCTTCAACATGGATCGAATTTATTGTAAAACTATTAGATTTCATTACATGTCATAACAATAGCTCTTTTATTTGTAATAATCAATTATCTGTATTTAATGATGATGGAAAATGTATTTTACAACAAATTTAAAAAACCGGAGATTCATTTACGTTAAATCCAATTTCCTTAATACTTTTAAATGACCATGTATTAAAACTTTGTGAAATAAGAAATGAAATATTGGAATGCATTTTAAAAACGCTATATACGACGACCCTGCCTCATTTAATTTTAAAATTAAACCGCAAAAATGTAGTCGTGAACCCCATTGTAAGTATGATGAGGCTAAACAACAATTAATGGATATAGTATATCAGGAAATGTTTAAAATCATAGGGTTTTATAAGTAGTAAAGCATGGTTTATGGTCGACATGCCGTATATTGCAAGAGAGATATGCGAGAACAAATGTACTTGTCATTATGACGGAGATTTTTTTTCAAGCATTTTCTTTGAAGACTATATCAAGTGTCTTCAAAATGTGCTATTTAATTCATTTTTTTCAATCGTTTTCAGATTTTGCTAATTCCAAGAATGGCAAAACATATGTAACAAAACGTGTGTAATTAGGTGATGTTATTGGTGTATAACTAGTATTGCGATTGTAAAAAAAAATATGTTAAAACCATTGTGATTATGTAGAAAAGATATGTTTGCTTCTACAACAGTAAGATTTTTCTGACTTATGCATGCTTAGTTATAGAATACTCGTTGAAACGTTATTATTTTCTTAATTGTGTAAATAGTTTGTACAATTTAAATCCATTTTTTTGTAAATAAATAAGTTTAAATACGAAAAAGTTTCTGTGTTTTCTTCATGTGTGTGTGTGTTTCGATTATTTGCAAAATAAAAATCTATGAAATTTTACTGCAGCAAAAAGTGGTAAAGTTAGCATACTTAGTGAAGATTTAAGGTTCTCGTGTTGTGTTTTATACTTATCTTTTATACACTACAAGGTAAAAAGTTACAAATTTATCAAAATTTATTGAAGCATGTACTATGTAAACATTAATCTACTACATAGAAATAAAATGTTCTGATTAAAATCATAAATTAAAGTGTGATAGGTAAATTGTGATGCATAAGAATTCACAAACTACTAATTCTTTATAAAATGAACTTAGCTAAAAAGTCAGTTTCCATAGTTTTATAACTTAATCGATTTTACAGGTTTTTCAGAAATAAAGTAAATAAACATTTTTTAGGTGTTCTTTCATGTAAAGATTTTACCACATTTTACTTGAAGTAACAGAATATTTTAAATCAGACACTATGTTTTAAAACATCAGAGTATTAACTAAGCATATTTTCGTAATTTTTATTAAGTAATGGGCTTGAATATTTTTAATAGAAATATCAAGTAAGTGCACGTGTTACGCATTTTACTGATTGAGATGATAACCATCTCAATCAGCATAAATTGGTAAGCATAACGCTTACAAATTTTAAATAAATATGCTTTTTCTTTTATACATGGTACTTGTTCAAACTAAGTATACTTTTGATTTGTATACGTTTATTAGTTCTCATAAGTTATGAAACTATTTCTCGAAAGGAACTTAGCTATTAGAACTTTGTAAATTTCGTAGAAGTAGTATGCTTAACATGTTTTTGATAAAACGGTTTTTAATTTGGTACAGAAATAATCAGTTATTTTAGCATAGATGTATAAACTTACCTTTATTTAAAACTTAAATAATTAAAAGTAATATAATTTATGTCTGTACAAAGTGAGGGACTTAGACTATTTTTCATAATTATAAGGTAAAGGATTTTACAAAATACTTAGTAAATTGCATTAGCTAAAGTTATAATTTTTTTCTTTTTAGAAGTTTTGCACATTGGTATATTTTATGTTCCGATAAGTCGTCGAATATGTTCTTGAAATAAACTAACAGATCTGTACTTTGTAAATTTCATAGAAGTGACGAACTTTGGTATTTTTTGAATGTTACGAACTTGATACATTTTTTCTGAAGTGCTAGATATGTGAAATTATCTTTTTAGAAACATTGTATTATTCAATTTAAAGCATTTCAGTTACTCTTTCAAGATAACGGACATATAACTTTTTTTACAAATAGCAAGCTGGTAACATGCTAAACATGCTTCTTGCAAATATTTTTAAATGTCTGTCTTAAAAATTATGAAAGTTGTAACTACTAAAAAGAAATAAACAAATTAAAATATAATAAATTAAGTAGACACTGTGATAAATTAGGTAGACACTGTGAAAATCTTTATTTAAAAATACTAAGTTTCTTTATCTCACTTTACTTTATTTTTCAAAGACCTGTAAAATCGATTAAGTTATAAAATTATGGAAACTGACTTTTTAGCTAAGTTCATTTTATAAAAAATTAGTACTTTGTGAATTTTCATGTAACACAATTTACCTATCACACTTAAGTTTATGATTTTAATCAGAACATTTTATTTCTATGTAGTAGATTAATGTTTACATAGTACATGCTTCAATAAATTTTGCTAAATTTGTAACTTTTTACCTTGTAGTGTATGAAAGATAAGTATAAAACACAACACGAGAACCTTAAATCTCGACTAAGTATGCTAACTTTACCACTTTTTGCTGCAGTAAAATTTCATAGATTTTTAATTTGCAAGTAATCAGCACACACATACACATGAAGAAAACACAGAAAAAATTTCATATTTAAACTTATTTATTTACAAAAAAATGTATTTTAAATTGTACAAACTGTCTACACAATTAAGAAAATAATAACTTTTCAAAGTGTAATCCACAATTAATCATGCACATATCAGAAAAATCTTACTGTTGTAGAAGCAAGCATATCTTTTCTACATAATTACAATGGTTTTAATATATTTTTTTTTACAATCACAATACTAGTTATACACCAATAACATCTCATAATTACACATGTTTTGCCATCCTTGGAATTAGCAAAATCTGAAAACGGTTGAAAAAAATGAATTAAATAGCACATTTTTAAGATACTTCATATAGTCTTCAAAGAAAATATTTGAAAAAAATTCTCCGTCATAATGACAAATACGTTTGTTCTCGCATATCTCTCTTGTAAAATACGGCATGTCGACCATAAAATATGCTTTACTACTTATAAGACCCTCTCTCTCATCAACATGTGTTCTATTCGAACAAGTATGTATCCTTTGTGAAGGATGATCCTGAACCCGGCCTATGTTTTTAAAAATTTCCTGATATACTATATCCATTAATTGTTGTTTAGCCTCATGATACTTACAATGGGGTCACGGCTACATTTTTGCGGCTTTAATTTTAAAATTAAATGAGGCAGGGTCATCGTATATAGCGTTTTTAAAATGCATTCCAACATTTCATTTCTCACTTCACAAAGTTTTAATACTTGGTCATTTAAAAGTATTAAGGAAATTGGATTTAACGTAAATGAATCTCCGGTTTTGTAAATTTGTTGTAAAATACATTTTCCATCATTATTAAATAGAGATAACTGATTATTACAAATAAAAGAGCTATTGTTATGACATATGTTAAAATCTAATAGTTTTACAATAAATTCGATCCATGTTGAAGGGTCCATCACGACTCCCTGACCGGCTGGTATATAGTCTAATTGGGCGTTCTGAATAAATTGTCTAATATGAATCTTCAAGTCAGTTTTTTGATCGTGAAGTGAAACGTAGATAAGTCTTTCCAAGTGCCATATACTATTTACAGAAGAATATAAGCTATGGTAAAGATTATCCATCCAATCGTCCAACTTACCTTTTTCGGGGAAGGCTCATAAATGTACATTTTGGCAAACTGTAGGTTAATGTGCGGGTCTGTCACATGAGGTTCAGAAGGAATACCAAGCGTTAAAAGTTTGTTGGTTGGGGGATATATCTTACACATTGAACCATGCTCTAATTTAATGGTAGTGGTTTCACTGTTCACTGGCTTAAAATCCAAAGTTCGTTTAGATCCAAAATTTACAATGCATACACCTGATGATAGGTCCAGAGAAAAATCTTCGTAGTTACCATCTTCAATGGAAGATTGTCCGTCAGAGGATAAGTTTACTTGTACCAAATTAAATTCATAATTTGTTGCTTTCTGTAGATCATCACGTAGTTTTTGCAAAATGGGTAGCCAAGAGGAATGAGAGACTGTCGCTCCCGAAAAACTATAATTTATTCCTTCATCTGCAAAAGTAATTACTTTCCGGGTCGAAGTAATTTTATTTTCACTGCTTTGCGTCTGAAGGCAATTGCACCAATTCTTGCAACAACACAGCAGCATCACTTTGAGTGTAAAACTCGGGAGTGTATTCAATGTTAAATTTATTTTCGATCGATTCAAGCAGACATTTTTGAAACTCGGCGAAAAATCAATTAAAACATACACCTGAAGTATAGGCGCACACAGTGTAAAGGGAGTCTCGCAACACACACGTGGTCACTTTATCTAACTAAAATGTCTTCATACTGTTTCTAAAAAATCACGTGATCACCCAAGCGCCCTCTACCTTAAAACTTTCTCAACCCTGTAGATATTGCATCATCTAACTTGTCTTAGCCTGTTAGAGAGAGTTGCCACTAACTCTAAATAGTACATCCTGCCAGCAAACCTACCGGATATTGAATCAACACAGATTTCTACACGTCACTATCACGTGTCTTCTGCGCATGTCACTTCCTTATCTCATATCTGATCTGTGATACCTGATAAGAGAAAATCAGTTTTTTAGTTGCCTTTAAATTTCTAGAGTTTGTAGGTTGGATGTAGGTAAACTGTCCTGCAACTAATACCTAAGAATTCTTTAGCCGAGCAAACAGATGTTTTGTCCGCATGTAACAAGAGTGTTGTTCGGTATTTTTCAGGCATTATAATTGCTTATATTTCCTCTGAGGTACGTTGCGATTAGCTATCTTTAAGAGTAAACATTTTGATATTTTTAATTTATAAGCAGGTTTTAATTAATAATTTCAGTTTATGACTTTATTAAATAAAAATTTTAGTTTATTATTTTATTATTGTAAAAATTGTTTTAGTTTATGAATTTATTAAAAGAATGTCTATGTAAAATATAAGTATATAAAAAAAAACTCAGTGTAAAAATTTTAGTTTATGACTTCATTAAATAAAAATTTTAGTTTATTAATTTATTATTGTAAAAATTGTTTTAAACAATAATTTTAGTTTATGAATTTATTAAAAGGATGTCGACATGTTTTTAAAATTTATGTATATAAAAAAATTTGAGTACCTTTCATCGCAAGCAAAGAATCTAACCCTATTTTTAATATTAGAATAATCATAATATATTTAGTACGTGTTGAATAGATATCCTATACAAAATTCCAATGCATTTGTCAAAATTAGATCATGTTTTCAGTAGTAAATACCTATTTTATAAATAAATACTCATTAATCTTAGTACAATGCATATAATTTCTAACTGCACTGTTCATCAAAAGTGAACAAAAATAATTTGCTTTAATGCTTTAGTATAATGATCTTTGCTAATTGTTTCACATAAATTAATTAATGATTCATTATTTTCCTAAACTATGTAAAATATATTAATTGTTGTAGCTTAACTTTGATATTTTAATTTAGGATATAATGCCGTTCAGATACATGTTTACTAAAAGGATAGGTTTCTATTTTCTGAAACATTGAAATGGGTTAAGGAAGTCCCCATTTTTGAACCATAGAATGAAATACATGTTCCCAATTCTGTACTTTGGCGTATTCCCCTAACTCCTTGGTTTTATCGTATCGGCAAACTATCCCAGTGTTATTTAACCGGTTCTATCAGGTCTCAACACACTTGCTTATCTCAATTCCTTATCAGTAGCACGTTACAAACTTGGGATATTGTATACACGTGGTTTTTTTCTGCAGTGCATATATTTGTGCGTTATTTAAGTATTATTATTATTATTATTATTATTATTATTATTATTATTTTCACCTCTCGCGTGTGCAAGTCCAAGGTAAGTTGTTAAGTTTAACATTTTCTATGTATTATTTTAGTTACATATAGGAGAATACCATAATTCTAATTTGCTTTGCCTGATTAGCTCTTTCTTACATTTTTTCAAACTGCTTTAATTGAAAATAATTATTTGGTTATTATAGTTTGGTAATTATATTTTACACTTTTGAGGTGTTGTAATTTTAAGTGTGATTTTTTTTTTGTTACTGTTAAAAAATTTTTGCATGTTTTCCTGTATTTTTGTGTTTTGCAAAATTTTAAGCTGATAATCCAAACTATCTACTGGTGTAATTAATATTAATAGCATTATCAGCCGAAATACTTTAAGTATTCATGCTATTTGTATACAAAAACTGGGGTTTGAGGGATTTTTCCTAATAGAAAATAAAGTCTGTATGGTATCTATATTTCAGTAAATTCTAATTAAGATTAAATTTACGCTTGCTAATTAATTTCATCCTACATAAAATGGTATCTATTTTATGTGAATATGATAAATTGTTATAAGAAAAAAAATTACTTTTAAAGCGTTTAATATCTTAAAATTTGTTATTTTGTCTTTAGTCTCAAAATAATATACCTATTTTCAGCCAAGAATTTATGTCCTGATGATTACAATTGCTAGTTGGGCCGGGAAGTAGGGATAATGTATTTTAGATCATTACTCTATTTTCCGAACTTGCTAGCCTTAAAGGTGCTGATGCAAGAAACTTCCCGTAGAAGATTTAGCATGATGTACCTTCACGTAAGTAAAAATCTTGTAATTTTTAGTTCCAGTAATTTGTATGTATGATAATTCTTTGCGATTAAAACTATCATTTTATCTATGTATTTGAAAGATATTTATGTACATGCAATTATGCTAAAACGAATCTTCAATTTTTATCTTCAATAGTTCAAGTTTCTAACAATAGTATTATACAGTCTAAAAGCTTGTGCTAGTTAAACTCTCCTTTCTATAAAATATGTTAAGTGCATCAATAAAATATCACTCAAAAGGTTGATGCATGTATAAAACGATGCTTTCATAGTCAAACTGAAATTAGTGTTTGCACATAAAGTTAAAAATATCTAACTCGTATCGTATTGAAACTCTATAAATCAAGTTACTCTACTTGGGATATACAATAAAAAAGTTTTGCAGGATTACTAAAAATATAATTTTTTCTGTAATTGATCTATAGAAAATATAAACTAGTACACACGCTCCCTAAAATCTATCAAAAATGTGTTGGTATGCTCTAAAGAAAAATTGTTTAGATAAAAAAGTTTCATACTACCTAAATCATTATTTGTAAAAACTATAGGTATGAAAATCTTTCTATGGTATAATTTTCTCGCTTCCCTAACAGTAGAAGAAGTGTTTAAAAACCTTACTTTAATATTCTAGTAAACTTACTTATTAAATATAGACTATACAAAAAATTAGCTAAAAATTAAAACACTTGATTAAAAATTTTTTTCTTGATAAATTGAAAACACTTGATTAAAAAAATATTTGTTGTAATATTATTTAAATTAAAATTAAAACTCTTGGTTAAAAATATATTTGTTGTAAAATTATTTAACTTAAAATTAAAACTTGTTTAAAAAAATAAAATAAAAATAAATTAACTCTTGACTTAAAAAAATATTTCTTGTAAATTTAATTATTAACTTAAAATTAAAACTCTTGATTAAAAAAAATATCTGTTGTAAAATTAATTATTAACTTAAAATTAAAACTCTTGATAAAAAAAAAAAATATTTGTTGTAAAATTAAAACTCTTGGTTAAAAAAAATTAATTAACTCTTGATTAAAAAAATATTTGTTGTAAAATTAATTATTTAACTTAAAATTAAAGTTCGTAGGCCTCCTGGGGATGTTGTACGTTTCTTTGCTCCACATAGTTTATTATTATTTAAAGAAACAAAAACAACAACGCAACTTTTGTGCTACGCCCTGTCTCCATTTATGCGAGGCTAGCGTGATGGGGAAAGGCACAGTAAAAGTTTTTATTTGAAATGAGGCGGTAGACGTTCTACTGGGTGGTTGGTGGGCCCTCATTTTGATACTAGATGTTAAAGTCCCTTATTTTTCATTAGAGAATACATCACAGTCTGAAAATTTTTCTAAGTCCCCTTATTTGAAAAATATGTTAAACTCTAAAATTTTTCTAAGTCCCCTTATTTGAAAAAATAAAAAAAAAATCTTATCAACCCTTCCGACATCCGGTCTACATCCGCTCCCCATCTGATCTCACCATTCCTTCCTCCCACGCCCCCTTTCCCCGCTCAGCATAAGGAAAGCATCCGCATGGATCCGCAGAATTAACATGGGATCCGCTGAGCAGAACTCTCAGTTATCTACTACTCTAGTGTCCATGGATAGACGATAAGAAAATAATTAAATATGCTAATTAATAATAATCTAAAAATGCTTCATTCCCATTAATTTTTCATTGAATCTGGCTAAAATTTGCTAGAAGTGCTCTTCATAAGTGTTTGATGATACTTCATTACTAGTTCCATTATTTTATTTTATTTTTTGTGATATTTTTTGCGACCTACATTTTTTCCGAAAAATGCTTATATGCCACCAAAACATCAAAAAAAAGTTTTGAATAAAAATTGAATACTAAAACGTAAAAATATGTTAGTATCAACTTAGAATCTTAAAAAATGGTTCTTTATTCCAAAGAGTTAGAGATACATTTGTATTTCGACAAAAATGTGTGTTTCAACATTGTGAAAAACCTAACTTGAACATTTATCAGACAACCTTTACAGGAAAGCTAGATGTAAGTTGATCAGGGATGTAACTGAACATTATTTTGAATAGTGATCTGAAAACCTGGTATAATTTCCTAATATTATTTTGGATTATTTTAATGACAAAATAATGGAAGGGTTTGAGTGGGGAGGGAGAAGAATTTTTGTGACGTAATAATTATAAAAGATGTTAATGATTTAATATTTTTATCCTCAAATTCTATTAGTGTGTTTGTTTAATTGACGTTACATTTGCAAGGTACGAAAATTACGCCTTCATAGTTGCAACACTAAAAACACAAATGTGACATCTCTCATAAAAAATGTCATATGAAAAATAACCTAGCTTCTTTCAAAAATATTCTTCGCGAAAATAATCATTTCACGTAAGAGCTACTGAGTCATTTTTTTTTTCCTGAAAATTTAACACCGTAGAAATCTTTACTGCAAAAAGCAGCCGAAACTAAATAACAGCTTCAATTTTGTGATTGAATACGTAAAATATGAGAATCTCAATGCTGCAAATTGTATTATAATAGGTGAGGAAAATATTAGAGAAAATGAGGTTATATGAGAAAGTATTTTTTCCTTAAACAAATATTATTTACATTTTTATTACAAATTTTATGTACATAATGAATTTTTTTAAGTTCGCAAATAACTATGTAAGCACATTTTAGAACTTACTTGCCCTGCATCAATGTAATTTTCTCTTTAGTGATTTTCTGTGATATTTTGTTATTATTACTATTATTTTTAAAATGCTAACAGCCCTTAATGATTGAGATTAAAAATAATAAAATAAAAGGATTTCTTATTGGATGCTTGAATCTTGAAACATCGATTTAATCAATTTGTAATTTAACAGTCAAGCAACCACTTTAAGAATTAGGTAAATGTTTAGCACTTACAAAAGTCAAAGGAACAGCTTTTATTTTTGTAGGAAAATGTATTGAAAATTTAATTTTTCTTCTTTTTTGTTTGTTTCTTTGTTTGTTTTGTTCTTGTTATTTTTGGTTTGGGGGGTGTATGGATAGGAAACCAATCATTCCTGTATATATGTCATTTTCAAATATCAAGGAACGTAACCAAGATACTCTGCTCCTAAAATTTTTATCACTTAAAGAAATTTTCTTTTCTCTCATAATTTACCACTCTTTATTGATATGAGTAAGCAATAAAGGAAGAAGATCTGTTTTTTCGAAAATAGATGGAATGTAGCTTTTTTCCAGAAGAAATTAAGTTCTTTTTTGATCAATAATACAGTTTAAGGGCGTTGGAATATTTATCTCGTACTCCAAATCCTCGCTTCACTTTACTTCAAATACCTTGAGGAGGCGTGGCAGCTTTGACACTTTGCCGCGCTGACAGCTGTGACAGCTCGGAGGGGACACTCCCCCTTCTTTAAGCAATTGAGACCCTAATGCTGGAGGCGTTTTTGTGGTCAAGCCGATGACCTCAGAGAACGGTACAGGATGCAGATTTGCTTCTCATGAGTGATTTCAGAAGCCTTGAAATTGTGTATTCAGAAAATATAGACGAGACGGGCTCTGTAAATCACAATTGTGTTCGGGGTGGGGCTCCTGAAAAAATTCTCCTTGAAACAGATTTTAAAAAGTGATTCATTGGGAAAATAAAAATACTTATAATATGTATACATATATTGGCACGGGCGCCTAGAAGGTGCGTGAAGCTCTTTGGGTTCAGAACAGCGGCTTATATTGCTTAGTTAGTCATGAGATCGGACATTATTTGATAGACATGGATATAAAAAATTAGAAAGTGCATTGAGAGTTTGGAACTATTTAACTGGACTGGAACTGTCTTTAATTTGAACAAACGGCAAAATTTATTGTATTCTATCAAAGAAGTAATTGAATTTTATTTAACTTTAGCTGAAATTTCGGGCTCGGGCAGCCTCACCATGGCACAGTGGTTATGCCACTGGAAATGGTAGACGGGCGAAGTGTGAAGGTCTCGAGTTCGGGTCCCATCGCGCGCCCGTCGACCTAACCGTTCGGAGTTTTCCGTGGTTTTCTCCGAAACTTAGCGTAAATACGGGTTAGGACCCCTTAGAAAGACCCCCACGGAGGGCACCCCACCCATCGGCCTAGAGCCCACGCGTAGCTAATCGGCTGTAATCCCACAAACAAACAATTCGGGCTCGGGCTTCAAAAAATGAGCCCTAGCTCATCAAAAAATGCTCCTCTTTGCTGAAACATTTTAATATAGAATTTATACATTTTTTTTTAGAGCGTTATGAATTTTTTCAATAAAAATGTACGTCGTTGTTTTGAAAGAGGGCTCTTCTTTATTCAACCCAAATGAAAGTTGTTCTTATTAAAAAAAAAATAATAAAGAAAGAAACTGGTGTCAAGTTAGTGGCGTCTCCTAACTTCAAACTCAGGTAAAAAAATATATATATATATATATATTTGCCCTACGAAAGTCTTAGAAAAATGTCTGCAAAAGGTTGTGTGATATTATGCTGAATACCCAATACCCTTCTCGTGGTTAACATGTTCACTAGGAGGGAGCGAAAAACACTTTTTCTCGAAATTTACATTGCCTGAGTCATTAAAGGGTGCGAAACTGATAAGAGAAAATTATCTCGAAATTACAGCTCAAAATATTGCAATCTTCAAGTTCCACATCTCACGCGAATATATTCCCAGTGTCTTTTTTAGTCTTTTATTAATTTCTATTGAAATAATAACGTTTAGTTAAATAATTGATAATTAATACTCCGATATACCTGCTCTATCAAGAACAACGGTTAGTTCGGGTATATGGTCTGTCTTAGAGATTTAGGGAGTCTCATCGTCAGTCGTTTTCCGACATTTGGCTTCCTCACTAACAAAAATCGTCATCATTTTCTGATGCATATTCCATTGCTGAATTAGATCTAAACTCGACGTCTGCTTCTAAATCTACGATTTCCATCACTGACATGTGATAATAACGTATTAATAAAGCAATTTAATAATGAAAACATAACAAATTATTCAATTAATTAATTAAACATTATTATTTTAATGAAAATAAGCTAGAAATATATTCGCTTGAGTTGTGGAACCTGAAGATCACAATATTTTGAGCTGAACTGTGGAAACAATTTGTTCTTATCAGTTTCGCACCATTTAATGACTCAGGCAGTGTGAATTTTGAAATAAAGTTTTTTCCGCTCCACCCTAATGTTCGCCCCGATTTTTTACAGTAACAGGGTGTCCACCGGCGACTGAAAAGGCGACTTTTGCAACCAATTTAAAAATGAGGTGACTTTTACGACTTTCTTGAATTAAAAAAACTTCATTTTCATGCTGTTTTCGAGTGTTTGGCTGCTTGTACCTTACTCAAGGCGACTAATTTCAAAGTCAGATTTCAGTTTTTCTCAATTCCACTTTCTTTTCAAAGTTGCGCCTGGTCGTTTATCAAACATTCTAATAAGTTTTTTTTAGTTGTATTATAAAAAAAGGTTTGTTATATAACTATGTTTTTTAATTTATCATTTCATTCATTCATTCTTATATGAAGCCAAATGACGTATGTTTATTTTTTAACTAAAAAATCATGTAAAAAGGCTACTACTTTGGCAACTAAAATTAAAATGGCAACTAAACTGGCTTTTTTTATGTCAGTGAGATAATTAATGATGCTATTTTTGCCTCCTGAGATTGGTGGACACCCTGCAATAATGATGAATCTTCCCTTCTGTGCCCACCGTTGCTTCCCAGATTGACTCTTACCCCTTGTGTAGTGAATATTTAATGATGGTTCCTAAGAAACAATGTTGGAAAGAGAGGGGAAACTTTACTATCAAGTTTATGCAATGTTTGAAAATAAATAGGTTTGAAAATTTAAAATGAAAAATCATCGACCGCCAGTTGAAGAATTCGTGACTGTTACTGAGATTAGGAAATTACAATACCTATATATGTATGTATGCATATGTATCATTGGAGTTTTATCTGTACATTACTTGGAATTCAAAAAAATTGCAATTTCTATCCGTTTCAAGTGCATCTGTTAACACGAATCTGAATCCTAGGTGTTCATTGAGTCTGTCACTGAAAACGGTAGACGGCCAAAGTGTGAAGGTCTCGGTTCGGGTCCCATCGCGCGACAGTTCGATCTAATGGTCTGGAGTTTGGGTAGGTTTTGTCAGATGTATCGTGTATACGCAGCATCCCTTACCATCCTTGACAGATCGCCCTAGCGTAACGTTGCTATAATCAAACAAACAAACAAAAAAATATTGGTCATTCAACTTGAAATTTTAACCCATTAAGCTCCAAAGCTCCCATTACGGGAACATCTATTATATATTTTTTTTCTTAAAATATTTTAACGCAATTTACGAAATACACATTTTATATAAACATTTACACTATAGGGTGTGCTATATATTTTTATCGGAACAATATATTTTAATTTAATGTTTTTTTCTAATTTTTAAAAAAGTGAAATTTTGTCTTTATGACTGTCTTATATAAAACTAAAAAAAATAAAATAAATGGTCACTTAAATGTTTAAAGTAGAATGAATATTTAAAACCAACATCTTGAAGAACAACATTCTTAAAATCCTGCATGAATAGATTCCTATAAAGGAATGTTATGAACGCTTATATTTCTTGTTCCCACAGCGGGAGCTTTGGCGTCCTCCCACTAGTTAGCATTTCCAGTTGCTCTGTATTGGGTTCCTGGTCGTTCTGGCATTCATGGTAATGAGATGGCGGATTCTCTTGCCAGGTTGGGCTCTGGCTCTTTCTTTGTTGGACTTGAGTCTGTTCTCAGTATCTCGAGTAAATGTTACAGGATACTGTGTTTAGCCACTTTAGCGAGCTTCAGTATTCCAGCTGGCTTAAGTGTAATGGCCAGAGGTTGGACAAAGAGATCAATCTTGGCTTTCCTGGTGTTAGGTGCAAGGAACTCCTGTGTCTCAACAGGTCCAGTCTCCGTAGGGCTATTGGCCTGTTAACTGGGCACCGTTACCTTAAAAGGCGTCTTAACATTATGAAGGTTGTCGATGATCCCACTTGTCGGGGTTGTCTTCTTAAGGAGGAAACTGCTTTACACATCCTCTGTGAGTGTGAGTACTTCTCTGATTATAGGTTTGAGCATCTTGGGCGCCATGTCATTGAGCCCTGGGAGCTTCACAAAATGTCTGTTAGGTCTATGCTGATGGTCGCATCTGCTACTGGGCTCTTTTCGTAGGGACTTTTCCATATTGCTTGGGGATGATACAATAGACCCATGGTCGCGGTGCCTGGCCCTTTTTGGGCCTCCCCTCCAAGTCATAAGTCATAGCATTTCCAAATTGATTTTGTTACCGTTTAACAATAAAGAAATGTTCGGCACTTCACAGGCTTGTTATTTAGTACATTATAGTATCAACAACAAAAATAATTATTTTATATATACAGTTTTTAGCAGCATCTGCGTAAAAAAAGGAATTGCTGTATCCAAAATGGAGAAAGACATTTATCATCATAACACGCCAAAGCTCCCGCTACGGGAACATGCTATATTTCCTAAATGCTTTGAGTTTAAAAAAAATTTCAACTGTTCTATAATAGAGGCATGCAATGTATGTAAAAAATGTATATACATTTAAAAATTTCTATCTGATTCCCATAGCGGCGTTTAATGGGTTAAGTTTCGAATGTTTGAAAAAGTTTGATCAGATTTTGAGACTTTGCGAAATTTTCTTCAAAATATGAGAGTAAATTTTTATTCGTGCATCTCGTAGAAACGACTAAAGCGAAAAAAATAAAATTCGTATACTGATAGGTAGTACTCAACTTAAAACAAAACTGTCGATAGTTCGAAAATTTTTGATTAGATTTTGTGAAAATTTATTCAAAACGTTTAAATTTTTGTTCTCGCATTACTTAACAATAACTGAGCCGACTACTATGAAGATTGATATACTGATAGGTAATTAGTCCATTAAAATACAGAGAATGGCAGAATTTTAAAGATTTCTGATCGGATGTTGATATTTTGCGAAAATTTATTCAGCATGCTTAAATTTTTGTTCGCATATCACGTAATAATATATGAAGCGAATAAAATGAAACAAGGACTAATGAAAGATGATCACTCAAACTACCGTGTTTACTCGCGCAATAGTCGCACTTCCTTTTTTGCAAATTTTTCGTAGTGAAAGTCTAGGTGCGACAATTATGCGGAGGGAATCTACTGCATAATGTTGAACACTGTGATGCTAAAAAACCAACATTACTGGTATTATAATTAAATAACTAACCAAATGTTTCCAGTTTATCTGCCGTAGAATCTTTTTTTTTCAGTTGTACACAAATAAACAAATAAGAGAAATTTTTCTTTTTATAGGAAAAATTTTATAGAATAAATGAATGTCAAATACGTTACTGCAACTTTTATGCGCAGAAATTCTAGGGCGACTATTAAACGAGTAAACACGGTATGTCGATGTTTTCTGCAATTTCAGAATTTGTGAAAATTTATCCAAAATATTCCTCACATCACGTAATAACTACTAAACTAAATAAAATGAAATTCAATGATATAGTAGGTGATCACTCAACTTTAACTATAAACTTAAATATTTTCAAAATTTTGTGAATATTTTGAAATTTTTGAAAATTGTTTGCGCATCACTCGAAAACGGCTCGAAAAATTGGTAGAAATTCAACATGGTAGAAACTACATAAAAGTTGTCGCTTTATTATCGTCTTTATACTCCTACCATCCATACCAATTTCAAACTTTTCAAAGGTCTGCAAGATATATTAACCCGTCAACGATTGGTACTTCAGCTCAGTGGCGAAAACAGAATTTTTTCAAGAGGGGGGGGTTCCTTTTTACGGTTACTTCTATACAAACATACACACATCCATATTTATTATAAAGTGAAATTTCGGCTGTGTTCTGAACGCTAACCATTAGTCCCGATTCACATACAATATTTCTGTTCAGTATGGGGACACTTCTGTTTTAGTGAACTTCGGATATAGTGGATGAAATTTGCTGGTCCGCAGAGATTCACTGTAACCGGAGTTGATTATATATCTGTACTGCTGCGGAAAAAAAGGCCCACTTGCTCTTTACACTCTATAACAAAAATATCGACGCACCAAGAAACAATCATCCGATTGCTTTGAAATTTCGGATGAATGAATGTCTTGAACAGATATGAAAATGATTCACATTTGGTGTCCAATGAATGAATAGTTTGATCTCTAGCGCATCGGAACTGCGTATCCAGCAGACGTATATAAAGAGCAGTTCTTCAACGGTTGTTAAAACTTTCGGTTTGATTGCGATTCAGATGACCTTTCAACAACTTAAAAAATGCCTCGTTGCAGAATTCGTGCTCATTACGAGCAACTGTCAGAGTTTGACAGAGGTCGTATCATTGGATTGAAAGAGGCCGGTTGGACTAATCGGAGAAACGCTCGTCATTTGAGTCGAAGTGAAGCGACGATTCGAAGATGCTGGCAAGGATGGGTGGAAAATGGCAGAGTGCAGCGTCAGGATAGTAGCGGTCGACCTAGGGCTACAACCGATCGTGAGGACAGAATGATGGTCCGATCAGCTGTCACAGCGCCTTCTTCATCTCTATGAACCATCAGACGTTCAACCCAAACACCAGTGTCCATCATGACCATTCACAGACGGTTGAGAGAGCAAAATCTACGCTCGCGCCGACCGTTACGCCACCTACCACTCACGCCTGCACACTGCTGAGCCAGATTACAGTGGTGCAGGCTCGATCAGGTTGGAATGATGCCGACTGGGGACGTATAGTCTTTAGCGACGAATCCCGCTTCCAACTGTGTCCTGACGATCATCGAAGACGTGTTTGGAGACGCACAGGACAGAGGGGGGATCCTGCTTTCACTATTGCACGCCACACCGGCCCTCAACAAGGCATTATGGTCTGGGGTGCCATTTGCTTTGACAGCCGGACCCCTTTGGTCGTCATTAGAGGTACACTTACTGCACAGCGGTACGTGGACGACATCCTAAGACCTGTGTTGCTACCGTTCTTTTGCAGTGCCCTGGGCTGGTTTTTCAGCAGGACAATGCCAGACCACATACGGCTCGTGTTGCTCTAAACTGTCTGCAAGCTTGTCAAACTCTTCCTTGGCCTGCCAGATCGCCAGATCTCTCTCCCATCGAGCATGTCTGGGATATGACGGGAAGGCGATTGCATCTGGCACGGACTGTTGATGACCTCGTTCGACAATTGGAGCGAATTTGGCAGGAAATACCGCAGGAGACCATCCGGGAGCTTTATGTCTATGCCACGCCGTGTGGCAGCTTGCATCCAGGCTAGCGGCGGGTCAACACCTTATTGAACTTGTTACTGTAACTCTGAAATAAATTATTCAATTGTTCTGAAATTTTAATCATTTACTATTCTGTACATTGTCTTCCTATCCACCAATTTTCGTCTCAATCAGACACCTCCTTCTTGGTGAGTCGATTTATTTGTTATAGAGTGTATTTGGCCATTATTCGTCGGACTGCAAAATTATGTGTACCATTCGTTTGCAAATAACTTATACTTTAATTTTCTAGTAATTTAATTTGTATAAGGGGCGGTCTTCATATTTAATTCTGCATCAACTTCGTTTTTTTCAATAGAAGCATACAACTTCATTAAACGAAAGAAAATCTTCAAATCATACTAAATATAAATTTTCCCCAATTTTCTACGATAATTTCCCGAGGTATTGTAATTTTTTCTTCTATTTTATGGGAGTTTCTGCAAATTGAGAAACGCTATTTGTAGGTTTCGAACTTTTCGAATTTCATTAATTTCGATCGCGAGAGTTAAAAGGAATAAATATTATTTTCACAGAAAATATTGTTTCTAGTCTTAAAGTTTTTTGTACTAAGAATATCAGGTGTAGAATTTAAAATATTTAGTCAGTGGTCCAAATGACCCGTGAGTCCATAACTTCCTTGATTCGTACACATGATTTAAAGGAAAAATGCAAAGGAAAAACGCAATTACTTTTTTGCCGAACCAATATTATCACTGTGCTTGTTATTTCACATTCTTCATTTAGTATTATTATCTGCAATGTGCAATATTCGTATGACTTTTGGCGGTATTTTAATTTATAGTCTGATGAAAATTTAGACATAAAAACGTGATTTTGAATGTTTGATAAAATATAAGTCCAAAGACCTGATGTTTCCAATATTAAAAAAAATCAAATTCATGCCTGGAATGTTGAGGATGTTAGTTTTGCAGAAATAGGACGTTGTATTGGAAGACATACATCTACTGCATCTAATTCTGTACATGGAAAACATTTTATTTGGCGGAATATGGTAGCGGACGCAACAATAGACGCTATATAGAATCACCATCAAAATGTAACAACCTCTAATTTATTTGCTTCAAAATTCGATATTTTTAATACCGCTATCTTTTACAGTTTTTGCAAAAAAGATATCTGATTTACGTTTATTTTATGCAATTTTCAAAAAAATTCCACTTAATAATTTTATATATGTCCCTTAACTCAGGAAAATAACACATTTTATTTAATATAAATTAAACTACTGAACGTAAAAGTTTGAAATTTTGCACAGCCTTGTAAAATCACTTTTTGCATCTATTCCCATCAAAATTTAGCTAGGTTGCTAATAATTTTTTGAATATTAATTTAATAATTCAGAATTCATATTAATATTTTATTAAAAATTATAATTATAGTAAATTGTGCTTGGGTCGTTTATTTCTAATAGTACGAATAAAAGTCAGCTTCTTATTTTCAATATTATATGAGATATGAATTAAAGTATGAAAAAATATTTTAACATAGGGGGAGGGGGATTTTGGGTGCTCATAACTCCTCATTTTCAGTCCAAATTTATTGAAAATTGGTATCCTCGGACGGCCACTTATGCAATTTTTATGTATAGCAAATTAAAGTGTACGTCAATCGTATACGATTGGTATATGTAACTTTACTACACGACGAACGACGCCCGAATAAAGTGTCATTTAAATAATTCACTAGTATTTAGATGTCACATAAAACAAATGTTGTAAATTTCCTTGATTAATATCATAATATATCAAAATTGTATGTTCTCAAAATATAGAAAGCGGTTCCTTTACTCGAAAAACAAAATTTTGGGGCAAGCTAACATTTGATTAAATACTATTAGGGTTTTACTATAAAACAAAATAAGTTCATGTGGAATATTGAAATAAAAATTATTGTTCTGAGGGGGTATTCTTTTTTTCCGGTTCGCGATTTTTTTCGCTCGGCGTTTTTTCCTACACTCGAAAGAAAATACTTTTTTTTTTCATTTACAAAAATACCGTTTGAAAATAAAAATTAAAAATTTGGTAGGTTTGCCACCAACATTTATTTCCCTCTTTCTTTTTTCTGCGAAGATCCCCGCAATTGTTGCTGCAATCGCGGCAAGTAAAGAATTTTGTTCATCCATCGGGGCTTCTTCCGACTAGGAACTGGTCTCTAGCTCGCTCGCGAACAGGACGGATCAAGCAATGCTCGGAGTCCATCTCTCAAGTTTAGAAGGCAGTCCGAAGAAGCGTCCTGTGCGCACGCCTTTGGTCTCGCTCGCCAGGGTATACTTAGCTTTAGATTGCGGTCTCGATGTCACATTTCAAGAAAGTCCGACTTATGCATATTTATAAGCACAAAAAATACTTACTGTATGAGAAAAAAAATAATCTGTCACAAAAATTTAGGAACTGGTATTGTGCTTCATATCGGTTCTTATCTGGAGAAAACCAACCAAAACTCCAACAGTTGCTGAGCGCAAAATTATGCTGTAATTATTTATATATACTTCACTTGCAAAAGGTGGGTGAAACAGGGAAAAATTCCAAAAATTTGTTAAAAGTTTTAAATTTTAATTCGTATTTGTTGGTGTCGACGTAACGCGTTACCAAAAAACAATGTCTTTATATATCGCTTTAAAGAAGGTAAACAGCACTAAATATAATTGTTGGGCAAAATTTCTCAAAATTATATCATGCAGATATCAAAGCCCATATAGGAAATATATATTATATATTTCTTTTAAGGAGCTTTGTATTATAGGTTAGGTGATTTTTTTTTAATCTTTAAATTTCAGCAAGTTTGAGCGAGAACTTTACAAAACTGGATTAAACTAAATAATGGTTGGGGAAACTTATGCATAAAATATATGTTTAAAGTGTTTTGAGGTGTGAACTTCATATATACAATTGAATCTCGATATTTCGACTTCGTTTATCTCGATTTTCCGATTATCTGGAAGTATTTTACAGCCCCAAATTGACCTAATGTATAATTTAATAGAATTTTTTCTTACTATCTTGAAGATACAAATCTATCATTCCGCTAATCTCGATTTTTACAGTTGCTTAGAAATTTGCAAGTCTTGTTAACTTGCCGGAAGATGTCTTTGATGATTTGTGTAAAAATAATGATAAGTATAACATGAAATCGAAACTAAAAAATGTAATTGTGAAAAATTATCTAGTAACACAATCCTAAATAAAATTTGTCAATTAATGCTTTGATTCTGTGTATTATCTATTAATTGTTCTCGGGGCCAAACACAGAAATAAATCCCCTGGTCCACCTTGGTACCGCTTTGATTCTTTTAACATTATTACTAGCGATCAAATTACTCACATGTCATTAGAAGAGTACATTTTGCTTCATAGAGTTTGATTTGATGATATATTCAGGGATATATTTTTACCGTGTGTTAAACATGCTAAAAACATTCCCCTGAATAAGATATTATGTGCGGTTTTCGATATCTCAAATTTCTGTTATATCGAATATTTTTGCCTGTCCAGCCGACTTCGAGATATTGAGAGTCGACTGTATATATGTGTGCGTGTGTATGTGTGTGTGTCCGTGTGGCCTATTGTTTCCATTTTTATTCCTTTTTTTAAAATTGCTCTTTTTGCAACCGTTACCACTTGCTCAAAGGATTAATAGGATATCCATACTACTTAAGTTTTGCAGTTTTATATTATATATGCTTAATGTAAATTAATTCACAAAAGTTACTTCAAAGTCTTATTTAGAAACATCTGAAATGTGTTTATGATAATTCTGGTTATCAATTATTTTAGGTAAAAACGAAGAAAATAAAGGCAGCTTTTTCGTAAATGAAAAATTCTACATGAGATTTGACACGCTAAAAACACGTACAGTTCTCCCGTCCAAGTCCGGTGTACGCCTCTTAAACATAACTTCTGTTTCGATATATATTGCGCATATTAATTATTGTTCACGCCAAATAAAATTTTCTTAAGTTTCAGAAATTGATCAGTGAGTTACAAAACACTGAAAAGTGGACTATCTAATAATAAAAGAAATCTGATATTTTGAAGGAACATTTCTCGAACTAATCGATGTATTCTGTTAAAAAAAAGCTTATAAAATCCCCTACGTGACAAATTTTGAGGTGCATGATCTTTTTTCACATTATTGCAATGTATTATTTCTATTTCACTTGAAACCACATGCAAAAAGCGGGGAAAAGGAAGAAAAGCTGAGAGAATCTTTTCCCTAAGTCCGTTTCCCTATTCCGTGACAAATTCCAGAAGAAATTGAATGAAGGGTTTCGTGTGTGGGTGAAAATGTCGGTCTCCCCTATCGGCTCATTTGTTCCGAACCCAGGAAATGGATAACTAACAATTTTATTTCGGGTCTTTTCCACCCCAACCTCCGGGGCGAGCTGATATCTAAATCGGGGGGTTATGGGGGCCTCTCTTGGGGGTTGCTGAAGCCTCTCTTAGTTCTTTTGAAAAAACATAACAGTTTAGCTTTTGGAAAAACACAATATTAGAAAGAATATCCGAAATTATTATTATATGCATTTGACCCTCAATATATCACAATTGTCAAGAGACGAGAAAAATGCCCGATATATCCGGGAGAGGCGATATAACCGGTTGAGGGTGTGCATGCGTGGTTTACATAAAATTTTACTTTTATGACCACATGCACCATTATTTAATAAAATTAATAGCATATGTACTGTAATAAAATACAAAAACTTAAACAGTAGACATAGAAGTTTAATTTAGTTTCTTAAATTTATGTACAAATACACATTTCATTTCGTACTGAAGAAACTATCGAGCCGTCGTTTGATTTTTCTCTCATAATCTGCTTTACAGCAGCGATCAGTGAGCGAAAATTAATTGCGTCTCACTTATACGATTGGAATTGTATTTTTCAAATATAATGCATGCTTTCTCAAGTAAAACAACAAAGAAGAGCAGTACAAAAACATCTGGAGTGACTCCACTTGACTTTCCGAACACTTAGGATTAAGATCATTACCAAGCATTTAAATAAACGTTAGCGCATTTTCAAGAATTCCCGCCATAGGCCATAATGTAAAAGAAATCTTTGTCGTAGCCCTGTAGAAAAACTATAAGTCCAATACACATCAAAAACAATACCGGTCTTACGAGGGTGGTTTATAACATATATACACAATTTGAGCTCAATCGAATGTACCGTTTAAACGCTAGCGCACTTTCAAGAATTTCCCCCCATAGGCCATAATGTAAAAGAAACCTTTGTCGTAGCCCTGTACTAAAATTTTAAGTTCTATACACACCAAAATCAATACAGGTCTTGCAACGGTGGTTTATAACATATATACCCAATTTGAGCCCAATCGAATGCCCCGTTTAGAAGCTATCGTGTTCACTCACACACACACAAACACACATACACACACAAACACACGCATGCACACATACATACATACATCTCGTAAAAATAGCATAAATGCATTCAGAAGACCTCAAAACGTGTAAATACACCAAAATCTTGAAGTCGAATTTTTTCACGATTACAATACTTTCCTTACAGGGTACATGTTCGGAAAGTAAAAAGGCAGATATAGAAAAAAAATATAGTTTAAAAAACCAAAAAACACGCTTTAGTGATAAATTGAACTAACTAAAAAGCGAGAAATAAGTCTCAATATAGAAATAAATTAATGAACGAAAAATAGTATTATTGTGAAAAAAGCGTGGGGCGCTTTGTGCTATATTTTTTGTATCATTTTGTACTAATCGTACCGATTGAATATTCTCAAGAACTGATATATGGAGCAAAATAGGTCTCTAATCAACAAATGAAAGCGTGTTAAAAAGAATGGCCTTAACATGTTCTTGTACACAACTCTTCCATAATGTGATGGATGACGATATTTTGTAAAAATAAAAGTATTGCCGCTCCCGGGATTCGAACCTGGGTTATTGCGACCACAAAGCAACGTACTAACCACTATACGATCACGGCCACAGTAAAGGTTTTTTTTTTTTTTTTTAAGATTGTAATCTTTGGAAGTGTTCTACTTCCAATCAGGATAAGAAATGAGGAAACTATTTAATCCTGGCGATCATGTTCAGGATAATGAGATAAACTTATAAAATTATTGTATTGTCACTGGTTCTTCATAAATGTACAAAGTTTAATTAAATCTGACCGTTTAAAGTGTGCCAAGTGTGTTGAGTTCAAAGGAGTCGGTTACAAACATACATACAGGTGAAGCTAATAAATAAATGTGTGCTAAAATCAGGATAAAGGGATAAACTTATCAAATTATTATATTGTCATCGATCCTTGATATATCTACAAAGTTTAAATTAAATCCGACCGTTTAAAGTGGGTCAAAATCGAGTTCAAAGGAGTCGGTTACAAACATGCAAGCATACAAACATACATACAGGTGAAGCTAATAAAAGCGTGTTAAAAAAAACTGAATATATCCGAATGTGTCCGATGTGTCGAAGAGCGATATAACGAGGAGTTATTGTATGGCATCGTTCCCCTTTACGGAGAACAATATTTTAAGTATGAAACTGACATAGAACATTTGAATTAACTCTCGAATACATTCTTGACATGGTTTACAGTGTAAGAAAAAATAATTCGAATAATAGTTAAACAGCTTTGTTACCTCTTTGCTTGAGCCCATGTCCATCTCTTCGCCTTCTCCATCATTATACATATATTTCTTTATTTCACTGGTTGCAATATTTTCTAACTCTTTCTGTCCCTCTAACAAATACCTAACAATTAACGATCCAGATTTTTTTAAATTAGTCAGTTTGTAAAGAGGATTTTCTTGATCCACTTCATCTCGACTGACTATGTCATCAAGCAATGATGTCGCAAGATTTGAGGCACCTCGATCTGTAAACCTTAAAAGATTTTCGATTGAGTACTTTCCCATATTTCATACATCAATGTTTATAATATTAATTGTATTTTCAATTGAAAATTTCACAAACTATAATTACATTCTAACTTTCTAAATCATCACTATCTTTTACTGATTTTAAATACATAGTTGTTTGCCACTTGAAATGTTATCAAGAAAGTTTCATAGTGTGAAATAGCTGAGCTTTTCAATCAAATCTTCAGGAAAGTTAATTCTAAAGAAGGTAGAAAAGTTGTATAGCTTGTAAAACGAATACAATGCTGAGAAACTTCTCTAAAAGGGTCTTGTATGAAAAAAACTTCATATGGGAAGAGACTGCTCATATATGTTCGCCCTGAAAGAAAAATAAAACAGTTAAGTTAGCAGAAGCTCTAAGCCATTAATCGAACATTTAGACAACACCACCTAGATTGATGAGAGCAATACGTCTTAAAATCAGACAGCATTTCGAGTAACAAGTAGTTGCAGTCATTACAGTAATTTTCAGAACATTAAGCTCTATAAAATTTATGGTAAGTATTAAACTACGTCAGAAATTTTCTCAAATTCAACAAAAAAAATCAAATTGATTGTTATTACTTACCTATTTCTCTTAATTTTTTTATGTGATATGTTGTTTATTGTTATTAGATGATCTGATATTTTTTACTCTTTATGTGATCGGTAGGTTATTGTACTTTATGTGATATTTTTATACGTTGACAATTCATATTATTTAAAAATTGGAGAATATTTGATAATCTGTGATTTATTGTTTGAAAGAAAGGTGATGGTAATTTTTTAAATGCTAATATTTTTAGCATTATACTGTATTTTTACTCCAGAACTTATTCCATTATCAATCCAGTTCTGGTTTTTTTTTCTTTTTTTTTAATGAACAATGGGGTGATATTTTGATTATGAAAGTTCGTAGTTTCTATGTTTTTATATGTGAACAAGAAAATTTTGTTTTGAAACATTATGTCATAAGAGAGAAATACTGAGTCCAAAGACTGGCCAGATTCGACAAAGGACTCGCAGAATGTCACATTTACCTTCAGTTATATATTTATGTTAGATATTTTTGTTTATTTCTTAATCTTCTTCTTTTGCTCAGTTTTATATTGAATTAGTAATTAATATTCATCCCAGGGCACATGCTCTACAAGCAGTCAATTAAAAAAAAAGATTTTTTTTTAAAAATTTCTATCTAAGCACTTTTACTCACTCTGCTGAGTGAGTCTGCGCTCCAATGCAAAGGGGGTCAGCCTCTTCTCATACGAGGGTAATATTCTATAACATATAAAATTAAATATCCCCTCAAAATTCAAGTTTTCTATTACCCCACTTCAAAATTCTTTTAAGGCGTACCCAGCAAACACACACAGGTTCTCTGAACGGCTATTAACGTTCAGAAAAAGTCTTCTGAACTTTAGTAGACGTTCAGAGAACCTGTGTGTGTTTGCTGGGTAGCTACTTTCGTTTTCAAGCAAAGGATTTGTCTAGGGATCTGAATTTAATAAAAAAGCAATTGATCTGTTCCCCCTCGTACTCCTTTTTATAGTCATCACAGCTCGCTAGAATATCCAGGGACTATGAGACCTGGGCATTTTAATTACCAATAAATACATCTTTTTTATGAACATGTGATTAGCTTACAAACCTTGTAGCCCTTGGCAATAAAAATGCAAACACCGTTGAGAGAGCAGATTTTTCGAGACCTTTGTAGCCACATAAATCTCTGTCAATGCTGTTAAAATAAAAATGTGTTCTAACCAGAAGTGTGGATTAATTTGCGTAAGACCATGACAGCCACGAGTATTGGAGTGTCCCTAGTGCCCTGCGGACTTTGTGAATCTTCTGCCAGATTACAACTCCAACGAGCGGCGACCGGTCATATTTCAACATGTCACGTTTTTATGAAATCGAGAGTGAGAACGCCCTGGGATACCAGTGTGAGCGTCCCGACCGGCCGACTGCCCTTTTATTGCATGGATAGAATTCTGGCACCTAATTAAAAAATCTTTTGACAAAGACAGCTTAATATAAATGCTGTACTGCACAGTTGTTTTCATGTTATAAATATTCTTCTCATACAATGCGGAAATATGGTGAAATTGAAATAAACGGTTTTTAATTTTGAAAATACTTTTTACCAATTTTTAAAAAATATTAAAACTTACTATTAAAACTTATATTACCGAGAACTATCTCTTTCTTAAATAATGTTTCTTTTGGTGGGCAGCAAATGTATCCTATTTCAGTGAGTAAAATTATACTACCTTAGCAGCTTAAGAGCACATTATTAAGAATTTTCGGGGCAACCCGCTGTTCTGGGGCTTAAAATAGTTTAAAATTCGTATTCTACGATTCAACTAGATAAACTTTGCTTTTTGTTGCATCAAAATCGGTCAACTAGAGCCGGTATACATTTGAATGGGGAGGTATCGGTTTCCCATTCAAATGTATGCAGTTTCTAGAAATCTCGAGAAATATTGGATCTAGACCTTCGGTAACCTCACTTTTGGGGACATATTTTTGGCGCCAAATTTAGCGATATTTCGCCAAAAGTCGCCAAGCTGGGCAACATTTTGGTCATTTTGAGCGATTTTCCCAATAAGGCTTGTAAAGTCGCTTTGGCTGCATTAAAATCACATGATAGCCTAACATTTCTCGTCTATGACGTAAACAAAATTCCCGCTTTATGTGGAATCCTCGAGAAATCGACTCTTCTAGAAGATTCTTGTACTTTCTGGCCTACCTATAAATATAAGCGTTTCAGAGGCCCCAGTTCAATGTGGATTAAGCTCTGAGTGAGTACGCTTGCTTTGCTCTGTGATAGAAGCAGTGTTTTGGCTTGCGTCTGTTTTTAAAGTGCTGTGTGTAAATTCTTGATTGCTGAGTCTTGAGAAACTGTTAGTGTTATCTCTCGTATATTGTCATTGAATTTTTGCCTGTGAAAGTGTTTTATAATGTGTGAGAAATACAGCATTTGTGAGAGCTTCAGATCTACGCGGACTATTAAAAGCATATTACTGTTTGATTGTGCTAGTGAATTTTGTACAGTTGATTGTTCGGCGAAGTTCTAGAAGCAATAAAGTTCGTGTTTCATCCCGACAAGTGGACTTTTTACTAGAACTTTCTACACCAACTGGACTTTAGAACGACGAACCTCGGAAAGAAGCAGAGTATTCCGCAACAATATGTATTTATAATGCTCCTTATAAAAAGTAAAAAAATCACTGGTCTAAACTGTTTAAAAAGAAAAATAGAACGGAAAAGTCACTCTCCGCGGTGTGTTTCAAAATATAAAAATTCAGATCACGTGTTGTATAGAGTAATCACGTGTTCAAAAAGAGGTGCATTTATTGATTATTAAAATGCCCGGGTCTCATAGCTCCACTAAATTCTTGCAAGATTTGGGGCCAGAAGACCGTGGGAAAGAGGGGCGATATATTACTTACGTTTTTATTAAATTTAGATCCCAATGCAAATTCTTTGTTTTAAAACCTAAGTTACTAAGTCCTTAAAAAAATTTGAAGGAAGCTAATAGGAATTTTGAATTTTGAGAGGGTACTTAATTCTATATGTTATAGATTATCCCCTCCCCCCCCCGTCTGAGAAGAGACTGACCACCAATGCCTGCATTGGAGATCTTTAAATAGTTCAAAATTCGTGTTCTACGCTTCAAATAGTTAAATTCTGCTTTTTGTTGCATCAAAATCGGTCAACTAGAGCCGGAGATACAGAGGTTTCGGTTTCCCCTTTGTTTTTCTATGGGGTTTCTAGAAATATTGGTCCTAGACCTTCGGTAACTTCACTTTTGGGGACCTATTTTTGGCGCCAAATTTGGCGATATTCCGCCAAGAGTTGCCAAGCTTGGTGACATTTTGGTAATTTCGCACGATTTTCTCAGCGGAGGCTGTAAAGTTGCTTTTGCTGCATTAAAATCACATAATAACCTAACATTTCGCTTCTATGACGTAATCAAAATTCTCGCTTTATGTAGAATCCTTGAGAAATAGACTCTTCCGGAAGTTTCTCGTAGCTTCTGCACCACCTATAAATACGAATGTTTCAGAGGCTCCATTTCAGTGAGAAGCGATCTCCCGCTGAGAGCTGATCCAGCTGCCGATGTGAACGGCGCTTTGCTTTGCAATAGAAGCCGTGTTTTGGCCTGCTTTCCGAAGCTGATTTCAAAGTGCTGTGTGTAAATTCTTCACTGCTGTGTCTTAAGGGATTATGTACGATATCCCTTGCATATTTTCACTGAATTTCTGCCTGTGAAAGTGTTTTATTTTGTGTGAGAATTACAGCATTTCTGAAAGCTTCGGAACTGAGTAGACTGTTATAAACGAGCTACTGGATGTTAGTGCTTGTGAATTTTGTACAGCTGATTATTCTACTGGGTTCTAGAAGCAATAAAGTTGTGTTCCATCCTGAAAATTGGACTCTTTACTAGAGCTTTCTACACCAACTGGACTTTAGAACGACGAACCCAGGAAAAAAGCAGAGCTTTCTGCAACATTTGGTGTCAGAATCGGGATTCTAAAGAAAAACTTTAATTCTCTAGTGCATGGTGTGGACAAGAAAAATGGTGGACCTTAGAAAACTGATAGAGCAGAGAAAGGTGATATAATGAAGGAGATGAAATCCGGATATGAAGAGATGAAAAATAAGATGAAAACCGCACGAGAAGAGATAGAAGCCGGTAAAGAAGAAATGAAAGCTGCACAAGATGTAGTGAAAACCGGATTGGATGAGATGAAATCCGGACAAGCCGATTTAAAGAATATTGAATGCGGACAAGCCGATTTAGAGAAGAAATAAGAAAATAGACTGGAACAGATGAAAGATTATCTGGAAAAGAAAATTGAAGCCCTACAAGACGAGATGAAAATCGGATTGGAGGAGTTAAGAGCCGCACATGAGGAGATGAAACCCGAACTGGAGGAGAAAATTTCGAGTTGGAAATTAATGAAAACCAACAACACTGGAAAGAAATGAAGGAAGAGATGGAAGAAGGAATAACTAGTTTAGAAGAAAGCCAAGCGAAAACCGTGAAAGAGTTACAAGATAATGTGAAAAGCTTGAAAGAAAATGTAGCTGCGAAAATAAGTGGAGAGTGTGAAGCTAAAATTGAAGGAAAACTGTACTCTATCGTCAAACTGGGATTTTGCCGGAAAACACCAGACTGTCGCCACGCCGCCCAGCAGTGAAACTAACGCCTTATGATGGAAAGATTCCCTGGGAAGCATACAAGACCCTATTTTCAATTGTCGCCAAAGCGAATGGCTGGGACGATTCCGAGAAAGCGAACCAACTGGCCGCTTCTTTTAGCGGAGACGCAATTAATGTACTACAAACCATCGGAGCAACGAAGACAGGCGATTTTGCAAGAGAAGGCGACGCCTTTCAAGTGTCTTGGAGCTGAAATTTGGAGAGAAGTGCCAGAAAGAGTATAGTACACTCATGTCCATAAATTAAGGATAATGAAGTTCAGGCAAAGAAAGAGAAAGAAGCAAAACAAATTTGACTTATTTGTAAAGTCTATTTATTAAACAAAAAGTAAAGAGCAAAAAAGATGCTATATGTTTGACATAATTAATAAAAATTGCAAGTTTTACTCCCTTGACCAAATTTCAAAAAAGAACCTATTTACAAAAAACAGTATAACATGGTTAGTAGGATGGTTAATACGGAGTATGTCTCCCGGACGATGCAATACAGGCCTGACAACGCCTAGGCATGCTGAGTATCAAATGATCAATCTGATCTTGGGGAATATTACACCACTCATCAAGCAATGCACTCCGAAGTTCCGGTAGACAGGTGGGAGGGGGTTGACGGGCTGCAATTCGTCGGCCAAGCATATCCCACACATGCTCTATTGGATTCAAGTCCGGTGAGTATGCTGGCCAATGCATACGGGTGATATCCTCCGATTGAAGGCATTCGTCTACAATGTTTGCACGGTGAGGACGGGCGTTGTCATCCATAAACACATATTCAGCACCCATGGCGCCCCGAAACAAACGTACATGTTGTTCCAGAATGATATCCCGATAGATGTGGCCTGTCATCGTTACACTCTGAACATGCAGGTCAGTTCTGGAACCAAGAATAATTCCTCCCCAAACGAGCCATCCTGCACCACCGTAACGGTGTCTTTCAATGGTGTTCTCTTGGTGGTAACGGGTACCTGGCGCTCTCCAGATGAATGTCCGGCGAGAATCAGACTCCAAACTAAACCTGGACTCGTCGGAAAACATCACACAAGACCACTGTTGCGGTGTCCACAATGCATGCTCTCTACTCCAGGTTAATCGCAGGCGACAGTGAGTTGCGGTCAGTGGAACACATCTGACAGGCCTACGAGCATATAGACCAATGTGCCCTGAGCGTCTGTACACGGTCTGCCTTGAAACTGTCGTACCGGTAGCTGAAGAGAGCTGACGAGACAGGTCTGATGCTGTACTCCGTCTGTTTCTTTTGGCAGTAACTGCCAAATAGAGGTCCTCATTCGGCGTTGTAACTCGGGGGCGACCTGTGCTGTAACGTCTACTCACATTACCATCATCTTGGAATCGTTGCCAAAGCCTGGAGATGACACTCTGGGCGATTCCAAGTTCCTCGGATACTTCCAGCTGGGTACGTCCACATTCCAGTCTTCCGATAATTCTGCCACGTAAAACATCATCCAAATGCCTCCTTTGTGCCATAACTATGCGGTTTTTGCACTGAAAGGCTTTCACAGCGCTTGTGAACAATTTTACTTCTTTGCCACCATTCCTTATATACCCCTCTCTTACACTCTCGTCATTGTGACGTACCATCCACGCCATCTGGTGGTTTCCTGTAATTTGCATATTCTTCTCCAAGATGTGTGTGATCATTCCACAGGTGAAATTTTTATTTTAGAGATCAATTTCTGTGTGATTCTGAATTATCCTTAATTTATGGACATGAGTGTAGAATACAACTAAAGTAAAGGATGCAAAGACCTGGCGAGACGCTTCAAGAGCTGGCTTCAGACATAGATTGGCTGTGTCATCTAGCCTATATGGACCGCCTTGATGATGTACGAGAAGAAATGGCCGTGCGTCGTTTTATTGAAGCCGACCGGGATTCCAAAACACAACAACACTCATGTTGGAGAATTATCAAGATTTGAAGTCTGCTCTTGTGTTCGCAATGAAGCTAGAGGCAGCTCAGCGGGCCGTGAGAAAAGATCGGCATGCTGTTAGAGCCGTCACGGTCCAAGAGCGTGCTGATAAAGACACAGCGAGTGTCGAGAACAGATTGAAGAGGCTTGAAGATCTGATGGAAAGAAAATTAAGATCCGGTGAAATGAGAGATGGCCCAAAGAAAGTAAAGTGCTGGAAGTGTGGAAATAAGGGCCACGTACAAAAGTGCTATGGCCGAAAGTCTCATAACCAGCAAGAGATTATCAATATTATAAAGTGAAAAAGGGGAAAGAAAGAAAAAAAATACATTTTTGGTTTTTGTATTTTTGTACTTACATTTGTGTTTTTGTGTCTTTATTTCTACCGTAGAGCAATTCAATTTTTGAGTGTATGGAATTTTTTCTCTGGAATTTTGAATTTTTTGGACCAATGAATTTTTAATTTCTCAGAACTTTAAATTATTGAATACTAAACTGGGAATCAAAATAACTATAGTTTATTTTCTCTGGAGAATTTAAAGCAATTGAAATGCTCTCTGTATGTACATTGTTAAAATAAAGATATAATACCCATATAAATTTGTATTTTATATTTTCAATGTTGTTCTGGATTTGTGTATTTCAATTTGTATTTGTATTTTTATTTTGTATTTTTATTTTGTATTTGTATTTCTATTTTCGAATTATTGATTTCTTTTCTTTTTTTGAGAGAGTATGGGATTAAGTAATTTTTGAATTTCTAAATTTTTAAATTATTGAATATTGAATTGTTAATTAAAATAACAAAATAGTTTCTTCTTTTCAAGGAGTCTGTAAATTTGTATCCTGGCGTTAATTCAATGTTGGTAAAAGAATTGGGAAATTATTTGGATTCTGAAAGCTTTGTATGTAGATTTAGGAAATTTTCATTTTTCTCCTTTTCGAAATTTTGAATATTTAATCTTTATGAATTTGAATTTTTATGATTTTATATTTATGATTTGTTATATTTTGTGTGTATTCCTTTTGGTCTATTGTATTTATTAATGTTGTGGATATAAACAATATTTAATTATCAGGAATAATTTCATGTAAATTTAATAGGAATGCTCTACTCTGGTGGTATGAGTTAATTTCGCTACTGTTTTTGGATAGTATAATAGCATTGTTTTGTTTTCATTTATATGTATAGATGACTGTAGGTGTGTTTTTATTGATATTGGCATTAGTCTTGATTATTGTATTGATTATTGTCATTAATATATACTGGTGCGAATGTAACCATCATAAGGAACCATCTCGCCAAGAAATTAAATTTGAAGACTATCTAGACTCCGCCCTCGCTAACCCTCCAGACTGTGACAGGTGACAAAATTATGTCTTGATGCAAGTCATATCTATAAAACTAATGTAAATATTATCTGCATTATTATACTTTTGTACTGTAAGTAACATCTGTCAAACCATTGTAAGTATTGTTTGTATTATTGTTCTTTTGTACCGAAAGTCCTGGTATTGGCCAGAGGAAATGTAAAAGTTATTTTGGAAGCTGTAATGAAATGGTTTAACGGACGTCGGACGGGGGGTCTGGTTCCGTGGTGGAACCTGGGCGTTGTGTGGAGCTTGGGCTATTCTCCCTCATGCAGCGGTGTTTACCGTAAACCCTTTCGGGTCGGTAGCTGTGTGATGGGTTATTATAACCAACAAGAGAACTCTAAGAACATGAGGGAAGGAAACTAGGAGGTGGCCATCTCGCGGGCCGGAGGTTGCCGAATATTGAAAAGCCCCACCTAAAAGTCTTACAGATTTCATCAGTGAATGGCGGCAGTAATGGGCTCTTCGTACAGCGATACTTTAATGGTTCTCTATGCCACATGGTGATTGATACTGGTGCGAATGTAACCATCATAAAGAACCATCTCGCCAAGAAATTAAATTTGAAGACTATCTAGACTCCGCCCTCGCTAACCCTCCAGACCGTGACAGGTGACAAAATTAAAGTGGGTAGAAAAGCATGAATGGAAATCACATTTGGGAATGCCCGATACAACCATGTGGTATATGTCGCCAATATAACGGACGCTGTCATTCTCGGATTGGACTTCTCAAAATCACATATATTTAACTTAGACTTTCAGAATAATGAGCTTCGTTCAGACTCTGAAGAAACAGCTGCTTTCGACATTAAAAATGAAGCAGTTTTACCGGTTCAGCAAATAATAGCCCAGGCTGATATCACTCTACCTTCAAGAACTGATTCTATAATTTCTGGAACAGTAGAAAAAATCAATAAATTCCGGTTCGGATTACTCGAACACCCAAGCAATAGTGATTCTGTCAGAGGAGTACTTGTGGCAGCAACACTTGTGGATTTGTCGAGAACAAATATTCCAGTTAGGGTAGTGAATGTGACAGACAAGTCGAAGGTGATAAAGAAAAATGAAGTGTTTGCGACATGCACTCCTGTTACCTGCATTAATAAGAACTCCAGCCTAACGACAACTAAATCATCTGAGTGTCTGACAAAGGAATTATTACAAGACGTGGAGTTGACGGCAGAAGAGAGAAGCGCTGCGGAGAAAGTAAAAGTTGAATTTGAAGACCTCTTCTCTCGTACTTCGGGTGACTTTGGTCGTATGAGGTTAACGCAACACAGAATATATACAGACAGCCATTCTCCCTTCAAGCAACATCCTAGGCGGCTGCCGTTTGCTAAGCAAGAAGAGGTGAGCAGACTTTTTAGACGAGATGCAGCGTGGTGACGTCATCGAGCCATCGGCTAGTCCCTGGCCTCGCCGATTGTTTTGGTCCGGAAGAAGGATGGTTTCATCCGATTCTGCGTTGACTATAGACGTCTGAATGAGATTACCGAAAAAGACAGCTAGCCTCTTCCCAGGATAGACGACACTTTAGACACTTTATCGGGAAATGAATAGTTTTCCACTCTGGATCTGAACAGTGGCTGCTGGCAAGTAGAAATTCATCCCGATGACCGTGAAAAGAATGCGTTCACTACTGGACAAAGATTATGACATTTCAAAATTATGCCTTTTGGACTCTGCAACGCACCTGCTACATTCGAGCGTCTATTGGAGACAGTGTTGAGAGAACTTTCCTACGAAGCATGTCTCGTTTATTTGGACGATATCATCATTGTCGGAAAGACTTTCGAAGAGCATCTCGAGACCACCCGAAAGGTGTTGCAGAAATTAAAGAAGGCAAACTTGAAACTGAGTCCATCGAAGTGTAACTTGTTTCATCGGGAAGTACGTTATCTCGGGCACATAATATCCGCCCACGGAGTCCGAACCGATCCCGAAAAGACGACTGCACTCAAGAACTGGAGTCGTCCTGAGAATATCCATGACTTACGAAGTTTTCTCGGTATTTGTACTTACTATCGAAAATTCGTGAAGGGTTTTCTCAAATTGCAAGACCACTTCACAGATTGACCGAGACTGGACAAAATTTTCTAGGGACTGCAGAATGTGAGGATGCGTTCAACGAACTCAAGGTGGCCCTAACATCTTCGCCGATCTTGTCATATCCTCATCCTTACAAGCTATTTATCCTGGACACAGATGCAAGTAATGAGAGCACTCTCTTGCACTATTGGTGCAAGAGAGTCTCGGAGCAGTTTTGTCCCAGGAGATAGATGGCCAAGAAGACGCCATTGCTTACTGGAGCAAGTGCCTTTCATAGGCCGAACGTAACTATTGTGTTACGAGAAAGGAACTTCTTTCTCAGTTTAGGTCGTGGAGCAGTTCCATCATTACCTGTACGGCCGAAATTTCTTGTTCCGAACGGACCATGCCTCTTTGACCTGTCTTTTAAATTTCAAGAATCCAGAGGGCCAGATAGCCAGGTGGATACAGAGATTGCAAGAATATGACATAGAAATACGCCATCCGAAAGGAACATCTCATGGAAACGCAGATGCTTTGTCGAGAAGGCCCCGCATAGACAGTTGTCGCTATTGCTCCAGGGCGGAGAATAACTACCATCTGAAACATCCCGTTGTCCGCCAAGTTACATCATCGGCGCCATCTCAAGATCCCTGGAGTGACGAAAATATTCTGGCGGACAAGTTAGCTGATAGCGACATTAAACCTATCGTGGAATTAATCAAAAAATCCAGCGCTAAGCCCAGCTGGCAAGAAATATCATCTTGCAGTCCGGCAACAAAACAGTACTGAGCTTTATGGGATTCGCTTCGCCTGAGAAATGGAGTCCTGTATCGTAAATGGCAGTCGGACGACGGCAAGACGCTTGGATGGCTGTTTGTGCTCCCTCTTTCGAGGGTTCAAAAGGTTCTAGAAGAGCTGCATAATGGCTTAACTGGGAGCCATTTTGGCATAATGAAGACTTTGCAGAAGGTTCGCGAGCGCTCCTACTGGGCTAGAGCTCGAGACGATGTCGAAAAGTGGGGTCAAGCTTGTGACGCCTTTGCCGCCCGTAAAGGCCCGAAGAAACGAAGCCCTGGAAAACTACATCGTTATAATGTAGGAGCGCCTTTTGAGAGGATTGCCCTCAATATCCTGGGACCTCTTCCGCGAACTTCGGATGGCAACAAATACATCCTAGTTGACGTTCATTATTTCTCTAGATGGCCCAAAGTGTATCCTATTCCCGATCAAGAAGCTACGACCTCGGTAGAGGTATTGGTGCAAGAATGGATTTCCAGGTATGGAACCCCTCTGCAACTTCATTCCGACCAAGGAACGAACTTTACCTCTGCAGTTTTTAAAGGACTATGTCAACTTCTCCGAATCGACAAAACCCAGACCACGCCTTTACAACCACAATCCGACGGCATGGTGGAGAGATTCAATCGCACAATTTTGAACAACCTCTCACTCCTGGTATCCAGGAATCAAGTGGACTGGGACAAGAAGATCTCCTCTTCCTGCTGGCCTATAGTGCCGTCCATGAAACTGCCGACTTCACACCTTTCCAGATGCTATTCGGAAGAGATCTTTGTATTCCCGCCGATCTAGTGTTTGGCCGCCCTCCAGGTACGCCTGTATTGTCCCTCCTGTTATTGTTCCTTTCCTGACTGGCAACGGTTATTTTAAGATTTATATGTATAAGATAGAAAAATTAGATAATGATCTATGTGTATGAGGAAGTCAGGGTCACCCATTGCACTACATTTTTGAAAACTGTCCCATAATGCCACATCACTTCAGATCTAATAATAGTATGGATATATATCAACAATTTTTATTTTTAAAGCAATGTAAAAACTACTTACTGCAAATATGTCTTATTTACGCTGAATTGCAGAAGTTATATTTGGAATATCTTAGATGAAAAATTTACCATAACAGTACTAGTGTGATGCGTAATATGTGGACGAACTTACTTATATTTATGGGATGTTGCTATTTTATGCATATGGGATTCGCTTCGCCTGAGAAATTTTATGCATATATGAAGGCTTTAATGTTTATATGAAGGTGCCTATATTACATGATGAATGTACCGGCTGTTCCGAAAATGACCGGCATATTTGAAAAATCGATAAAAACTAAACGGGCAGCGATAGAAATAAACCGTTTGTTGCAATATGTTTGGAACAACAGTAAATTTTCAGGCAGACAAACTCAAAATTAGTTAAAATTTTCAACAACAGATGGCACTGCAGGCGATTTGAAAGGTATAGAAGAAAACGCAGTCTGTGAGTTCGACGTGCGGATAGGAGCAGATGGAATCCTAATAGTAAAACTTAGACTTTTCTACCCACCAGTATGATAGGGGAAAACACGCGCCCGCGCAGGGAGAAATGCATTAGAAATGGGTTCGTGGGGAAAAGTACTTGGACGTTTTTAAGCAGTATCGCACTGCCTATTTATTAATCGTGCGGCCTGTTCTCGTTTTTATTTTTTTTTCTTTTGGTAATTGAAATGAAAAAATTGTCACAAATGTATTTATTATATCTTATGTATGTATACTTAGAAGTTTTTAAGCATCGGTTACATGGCGACAGGGACCAATCTACGCGGGGCCCAGGACAGAGATACTTTTGGGGGCCCTTGCACAAAAATTTTCTGCAGAATATTACTTAATTAAATTAAGTTAAAACCAATTATCATTCCTAAGTTAACCATGCGTAAACATTTACAAATCAGTAAAATGTAAAGACAGTTACCACTTATATGAATTTTTCGATTTTGAAATGTTTTTATCGGTATTTACAGCCGTCACACACCTTTGAAAAGATAAAAAGAGGAGCATGCTGAGGTGTCCGAACGAATTTGCGAATATCGAACCTATCGAATGCATAATTTTTAGCCTTACAATTTACATTAAATTAAAAATTTTCAATATTTGTGATGAAATGAAGTAATCAGAAATTTTTCTCTTGAGAGATAATTTTAGTAGCTATTATAATTACATAAAAGGAAGTTTTGGGGGCCCCTAAAAATCGGGGCCCAGGGCACGTGCCCCGAATGCCCCGCCTTAAATCAGTCCCTGCATGGCCAATTAATTGTGCAGTTTGTTCTCTCTCTTTTTTTTCTTGTCTTTTGGTAATTAAAATTAATAATTCGATTTGATTTGGGATTTTTGTTAATTGAGACCCTTAACCAGGCGGCTGTCGTCTCGATTGTTCCGAAGAGAAATTAATAATAGTTACAGATGGATTTATTATATATTTATAAATACAAATATATATGTGTCTTAACGATTGTTACTATAAAGTAATGTATTTATTACTTACATATATGAAAATATCAGTGGCGTGGCTACTGGGGGGGTTATAACACCCCTCCCCCCATGAGTAACTTTTTGTCATGCAAAATGCATTTCTTCACGCATACACAACATATGTATACAGCACATTACGATACATGAATTGCAGTAGTCGTAACCCACCCCAGAAAATTTCTGCCTACGCCACTGGAATATATAAATATTTTTTACTTACTATGTGCAATAGCTTATACTTAATAATGACTTGAGGTCACAATTATTTTAACTAACTTTATTAAAAAGGATGTCAATAAATAAAAAGAAATAAATCAGATTACAAAACACTTCCTAAGAAATTTCATACATTTTTTTTTTCATTTTTAAAATAATGGTTACGCTTTTCAACGTACGTCTCTAACGAGTCTCTTAAAGTTAGTGCACCCTTCTCCTTCTCTGTCAATCGTTGCATTTGGGCAATCGGGAAGCAACGACTATCAGGGTTGAAGAATTAAGAATATTACCATAATCTTAGAGAACTTGAAGCCAAAATTATTTAAACTACTGTTGTAATTGCATATATTGAGTCTTTCATACAGCATCAAGGTATTGAGTCTTTTGTACTGCTGAGACGCAACGTGTGCGTTTGGGCCATCGGGGAGCAACGACGATCAGGGAAAGAGAATCGCAGCCACCGACATTTCTGTTTGATAATAGGTAGCAGTAGAAACAAAGGCAATAAATTATATTTTCATTCTGCCGTTAGAGTGTAATCTATGAGACCTATTTTGTTAACTTCTGTTAAAGTGCTTTAAATACTACACTCGCTACATTCCTGGCAGACTATTTTTTAACAAACCCCAATTATTGCACAAACTCCAAAAACTATTTATTGCTCGTGAATTTTTGCGTAAACAAGATGGTTGCCTAACCTTGTTTGTGTTAACAAGGTTCAGCAGTATAGGCACCCTATAAAAAATACTGGTCCTAGGATACGCCCAAATATTTTCTATCCTATGATTAGTTACATAAAACAATTTATTTATAATAAAGCCGGTGATGGAGACAGGTGAATGAGAGGGATCCCGTGATCCCGTGGACATCGAAGGTCTCTGCTTAGTAAATTGAATAATTTCGAGATTTATAAAACGAAAAATAAATAAATAAATAAAAATAAACCAACTTTAATTCTAGTAAAAGTAAGTTTCCTTCTACCTCAAAATAAGTCTTTTAGTCTTCCAAATAAAAGTAAAATCTCACCGAGGTACTGAGCAAATTATGCCTTCATCTCAGATGTTGGAACTATCTTATCTTATTTATCTATCCTATCTTATCTTATTATTATGGTATATGTTCCTCTTATCTAACTAAAAAGTCAGTGGTTACGATTCCCCTTCCCTGATTGCCGTTGCTCCCTGACATCCCAAACGCACACGTTGGGTCTCAGCTGTACCAAAGACCCAATTATGTTGATGCTACACGAAAGATTTAATATGTGCAATTACAACAGTAGTTTAAATAATTCTGGCGTCAAGTTCTCTAAGATTATGATCTGGTAATATTCTGATTTCCTCAACCCTGATAGTCGTTGCTTCCCGATTGCCCAAATGCAACGATTGACACAGAAGGAGAAGGGTGCACTATCTTTAAGAGACTCGTTAGAGACGTACGTTGAAAAGCGTAAACATTATTTTAAGAATGAAAAAAAAAGTGTATGAACTTTTTTAGGAAGTGTTTTGTAATCTGATTTATTTCTTTTTATTTATTGACATAATTTTTAATAAAGTTAGAGGCCATTGCAATGTTAGTTAAAATAATTGTGACCTGAAGTCATTATTAAGTATAAGCTATTGTACATAGTAAGTAAAAAAATATTTATATATTCCAGTGGCGTAGGCAGAAATTTTCTGGGAGGGCTGGTTACGACTACTGCAATTCATGTATCGTAATGTGCTGTATGCATATGTTGTGTATGCGTGAAGAAAATGCATTTTGTATGACAAAAAGTTACTCATGGGGGGAGGGGTGTTATAACCCCCCCCCCCAGTAGCCACGCCACTGATATTTTCATATATGTAAGTAATAAATAAATTACTTTATAGTAACAATCGTTAAGACACATATATATTTGTATTTATAAATATATAATAAATCCATCTGTAACTATTGTTAATTTCTCTTCGGAACAATCGAGACGACAGCCGCCTGGTTAAGGGTCTCAATTAACAAAAATCCCAAATCAAATCAAATTATTAATTTTAATTACCAAAAGACAAGAAAAAAAAGAGAGAGAACAAACTGCACAATTAATTGGCCATGCAGGGACTGATTTACGGCGGGGCATTCGGGGCACGTGCCCTGGGCCCCCGATTTTTACGGGCCCCCAAAACTTCCTTTTATGCAATTATAATAGCTACTAAAATTATCTCTCAAGAGAAAAATTTCTGATTACTTCATTTCATCACAAATATTCAAAATTTTTAATTTAATGTAACTTGTAACGCTAAAAAATATGCATTCGCAAATTCGTTCGGACACCTCAGCATGCTCCTCCTGTTATCTTTTCAAAGGTGTGTGACGGCTGTAAATACCCATAAAAAAATTTCAAAATCAAAAAATTCATATAAGTGGTATCTGTCGTGACATTTTACTGATTTATTTGCCAGGTGAGGACAGCTCGCTTAGAGCTACATATACGTCCGTCCCGGAATTTCCCGCCACAATTTGGAACCTCATCAGAAGGTGGGGGACTTCTGAATATTGGCAACCCTCGGAAACTGCTAGCGACCGCCGAGAGGACTTTCGGAACCACAGATTTAACGTGCACGTATTACGCATGTATACGGTGGTCTTTAGTGGTACGCCGGTATCGAACCCACAACCTTCCGGTTACGAGTTCAATGCCTTAACCACTGGGCTACCACGGCCCAAATATAAAGCCGCCCCCGGGTGGGCTTGAACCACCAACCTTTCGGTTCGGAATTTAATTAAGTAATATTCTGCAGAAAATTCTGTACTCAAGGCACTCCAGGAATTATCGGATAGTCTCGCTGTTGGGAAATGGGGCTCTCCCCGAAGGAATCCGAACGTGACCTGTTGGAGATGTCACAAAAGGGGACGCGTGCAAAGAGAATGCGACATGACTTCTCCCAAACAGGAAAACTAGGTCTTGGGCGTCTTGCGGGGCGGAGGCTGCCTTTCCTGAATAAAGCCCCTGAAGAGAAATTGGAAGTTTCCGCGCTTAGCGGAGGAGAAACTGGACTTTATGTTGAAGGAACTATTTGTGGTATCCCTTGCTTGATGCTAGTGGATACAGGTGCGAATGTCACACTTCTAAAATCGGACTTCGCCATGAAACTGAAGGAACAATTGCTCTACACGTCTCCAAGCGTCTCTATTAAGACCGCTACAGGTGAAAAGACAGACATACAAGGAAAACTGGATGTATCCATTGAATGTGGATCGAGGAAATTCCGGCACAGGGTCTACGTGGCTAACATCACTGACCCTTGTATCCTTGGACTGGATTTCCTTCAAAAATTTAACTTTACCGTAGACTTAGAGAAGAACGAGATACGGACAGGAGGGGAGGAAATTCCCTTGTTTTCAGGAAGCGAGCAGTGTTCAAAATCATGTTCTATAATCGCGAAAGAGGAGACGACCATACCAGCGAGATCTGAATCTCTTATCCAAGGGGTTCCTGAAGCCTCTGGACATTTCCGGTATGTCGTAACGAGCTTTCCTAGCCAGTTCTCCTTAAAAGGGGTCTTGGTGGCCACCGCACTCGTGGATTTAAGAGGGGAAGCTATACCTATTCGAGTGTTGAATTTGGACAATAAACCCAAGACTATAGAAAAAGGGGCCGTTATTGCGACGTGTGAACCAGTGGTGGATATCGTCGCCCGTCCTCAAGGATATTCTAATAGTCATCATTTTCAACTAATGCTGGAGAATCTTGAAGGACTTAGTAAGGAACAGCGAATAGCAGTGCAAAAATTACTCCAGGAATTCCAAAACTTATTCTCTACCGGTGACGCTGATGTGGGCCACTGTAATGTGACACAACATAAAATTAATACAGGTGATCATCCACCAATCAAGCAGTATCCAGGACGTTTGACTCTTGCAAAGAAAGAGGAAGCTGAACGCCTGATTAAAGAAATGGTGGACGGTGGCATAATAGAGGAATCGTCGGGGCCTTGGGCCTCACCTATCGTTCTTGTTAAAAAGACGGACGAATCGACGCGTTTCTGTGTCTACTATCGGAAACTGAACGACATTACGAGGAAAGACTGCTATCCCCTTCCGCGAATAGATGACACTTTAGATGCTCTGAATGGAAGCCAGTGGTTATCTACGTTGGACTTAAAGAGCGGGTATTGGCAAGTCGAAATCGGACCTGAAGATAAAGAAAAGACAGCTTTTACCACCGGACAAGGACTCTGGCACTTTAAGGTAATGCCTTTCGGTCTTTGCAATGCCCCCGCTACTTTTGAAAGACTAATGGAGACTGTATTACGTGCACTTTCGTCTGAGGCCTGCTTAGTATATTTAGATGACATTATTATAGTGGGAAAAACGTTTGAAGAACATTTAAATAATATTCGTAAAGTGTTTCTTAGATTACAAAATGCTAACCTTAAACTAAACCCGAAGAAATGCAAATTTTTACGTAAGGAAGTTACTTATCTTGGTCACGTTATTTCTGCAGACGGAGTTAAAACTGATCCACGAAAAGTTAAAGCAGTTGTCGATTGGCCTCGTCCGGAAACGGTACATGAACTGCGAAGTTTTCTCGGACTGTGCACCTATTATCGCCATTTTGTAAGAAATTTCTCAACAATAGCGAGACCTTTACATAAATTGACTGAAGCCCAAGCAAGTTTTAATTGGACAGAGGAATGCGAGAAATCGTTCATTAATCTAAAGCAGGCGTTAACGACGTCTCCCATTTTGACATATCCCCGGACTGACAAAGACTTTATCTTGGATACAGATGCCAGTAATGAAGGGATAGGAGCCGTGCTTTCGCACAGCACAGAAAACGGTGAAAGTGTCATAGCTTACTTCAGCAAGAGCTTGGGTAATCCAGAGAGGAATTATTGCGTCACTCGTAAGGAATTGCTAGTTATTGTTAAATCTATTGAGCATTTCCATCTCTACCTCTATGGACGGAAATTTCTTCTCCGGACTGATCATGCTTCCTTGAGATGGCTTTAGAATTTTAAAGAACCTCAGGGTCAGATAGCTCGCTGGATCCAAAGGCTGCAGGAGTATGAGTTCGAAATCGATCATCGCAAAGGAACTTCGCACGGAAATGCAGACGCTCTCTCCAGACGACCTTGTAACGAGGACTGTAAACACTGCGTGAACGCCGAGAAAAAGTACGGAACGGAGACGGATACTTTCGTGAAGGTTTTGACTGCAACGACTGTGGATCGGTGGGCTTCGAGTGAAGTACAGAGAGCACAGTTAGAAGATACCAATATTAGGCCAATTTTGGAGAAGAAACTAAATTCCGCGGATCGACCGTCTTGGCAAGAGATCGCGCCAGAGAGTCCCGCTACAAAGCGGTACTGGGCTCTTTGGGATTCTTTACATCTTAAGGACGGTGTTTTATATCGGAAATGGGAAAGCGATGACGGAAGATCAAGCCGATGGCAATTAATTCTCCCACGTAGCAAAATTCCAGAGGTTCTGCGGGAAATTCATGATAGCGCAAGTGGAGGGCATTTTGGAGTGATGAAGATGTTAAATAAAACCAGGGAGAGCGATTTTATTGGGATCGACTTCGTGCCGATGTTGAAAAATGGTCTAGAGAATGCCACGATTGCGGTGCCCGGAAGCGTTTTCAGAAACCCTCAAGAGTTCACGCACTTGGCGAAAACAGGAGCGCGCCAACGATTTGGCGGTAGAGAGACGCGCATTGCGAAAGTCACTGTCTCATTCTAACCGCGCTCCAATACATTCATTTACGGGGTTCGCTTGTTTTCGAGTTTGCTCTTTAAAAAAATGTCTCTGTCGAAATTCAGACAGAGTGTTTTAGATGAGATCGTTCAAAAATATCCGAATTGCGTTGTTGATGATGGAAAATCTAACGACGAAATCGTTGTTTTACGGCTACCGCTGAAAGATAAAGATGAATCTGAAGCTTTCAAAGATTCTCTTTCCAACATTATGAAATTAGAATGGATTGTTTATTATAGTGATCCAAAATTTGAAAAGTATAAATAAACTTTATTTTTGTAAATCGTCTAGAGAGAGAAAAAAAAATCAAAGTGCAGCCAACATCTATAGCAACACGTCGTCCTGGTTTAACAAGAACCAGTACAAGAGTTCCATCAGGACGATCTCCAAAACAACTACAAAATAAAAGCGTTAAACGCAAAAGAAGTATTACTGAAAGTGTATCCAAAAACAGGCCTAACGCAAAATCCCATGGAAAAAACAATTGAGGATTTTTTCCCTACACGTGTTTGTAGAACGCATAATTAATTATATACTTAGATTTCTATTTTATGATTTTGTAAATAAATTTATTCATGGTCTTAGTTTGATTATTTTGACTTACAAGCATCGAGTTTATTCAGCCTTTAAAATAACCAATTTTATACAAGTAGAATAAATTAAGATTTATGAATTTTTATATTGAAATTTTTGATACTTAAATTTTTGCGTAAGCCACGTTTTCTCTGTTCTTATTGCTATTTCATGTTTCTTGATTATTTTAAGCTATCATTATTAAATTAATTAAATACTTAACAAGGTACAAAAATAAGGTAAATAATTTAATATATTAATTTTTAATTGTTGAGTTCCAAAATTGTTCTTATATATTATAAATAATAATTATATATGTATATATATAATTATTAATATATAAATTATATATTAATAATATATTAACCATCTTTATCTCCTAAAACACATGCACATGAGAAATAAAGTTTCAAATGAAATAGATAAAAAGTGAAATCACCATAGTAAAATCTCTAAATATATAAAATGATAGTTTATTATTGAACATTAGTTAAAAAAATTTCTTGGTTAATTCTTTACGTTTGAAAACGAAATATTGACTTATTTTGCATGTTCTCAGTTTTGAATAATGATCGATTCGCATGTTTAAAAAAAAGGAGGATTGATTTGACTTATAAAAAATAAGTAAGTTTTCTTTTTTTTTCTTTTCTTTTCAAGTTATCGTTACAAAAGAAAATTCTAAGGAAACTTCTAATCAGACACGGATTAATGCAATTTTGAGGATAAAAGCGGCTGCTTGAAATTTATGTCCATTTTATGGAAGTAAAGTAGGATCTCATATTTTATGGATCATTTTTTATGAAATTTCTTTTTTTCCCCCTCGGTGAGGGCTTAATCCGCCAGCTTTCGAATTCAGTAACAAAGATTTTCCATTCCTGTCCGGAGGAGGGGTGGGGGGCTCATATGCTTCCGGCTGCACTAACAGTTTTGACCACGGGCCGCCACTGCCGCGCTCCAATACATTTATTAACGCGGGTCGCTTGCTTTGTTGTTTACGAGTTTGCTCTTCAAAAAAATGTCTCTGTTGAAATTCAGACAGAGTGTTTTAGATGAGATCGTTCAAAAATATCCTAATTGCGTTGCGGATGATAGAAAATGTAACAACGAAATCGTTGTTTTACGGCTACCGCTGAAAGATAAAGATGAATCTGAAGCTTTCAAAGATTCTCTTTCTAACATTATGAAATTAGATTGGATTGCTTATTACAGTAAGTCACAATTTGAAAAGTAAGTGGAGCTTTAACATTTCATTTATGATATTTCATATTAATTTCGATAAAATACAAGTAAATTTTAAATTTTCTATATTATTTTCAGAATAATATTCAGCAAAACATGGCTATGGAATGCTGGAATATGCTCACTCCAGGAAAAATGATGTGGACATAATCTATCATCATTTTCTTTAAAAAAAAAAAAACAGATTTTGTATCAGAACAACTCAGTGAAATTTCAGAAAATATTTTTATATTCACAAGCAAAGTGGATAATTTTGAATACACAATTAATGCTGAAATTGGTGCATGTACATGTCCATCTGGCATATCTGGGGCATTTTGCAAGCACTAGTTCTTTCTGATGAAAGATAAAAAAATTAATTTTTTTAATGCCCCACCAATATCATCATCTGAAAAGCATGAGTTAACTGTATTGGCTCTAGGAGAAAAATGTCCACAATCTGATTTTTTCAAAAACTTCATTGATGAAGGTGTGGATCCTATTTGTAACACTGAGCGTATTGTCCCATTAGATAATGCCATTTCTAATGGTGTCACATCTACCGCAAAACAGATAGCTTCAACTGATCAAAAGGAGGAAATTGAAAAGTAATTATCTAGCTTGGGCCATTTGCTTGGTGACAATATCAGTCACAACGCAGCAGACAAATTACTGAGAACTTTAAAACAAATCGAAGATGTAAGCGATTTCAATATTATTTTTTTAAATCATCTAGAGAGAAAAAAAAATAAAAGTGCAGCCAACATCTATAGTAAGACGTCGTCCTGGTTTAACAAGTACCAGTACAAGAGTTCCATCAGGACGACACCTCCAAAACAACTGCAAAATAAAGGCGTTAAACGCAAAAAAAGTATTACTGAAAGTGTTTCCAAAAACAGGTCCAATGCAAAATACCATGGAACAAACCATTCAGGATTTTTTCCCTACACATTATTTTTGTAGAACACATATTATTAATTAATTATATACTTTTTGTATTTTATGATTTTGTAAATAAATTAATTCATGGTCTTACTTCGATTATTTTGTTTTTTAATAATTGTATTTTCACTGGGAAGATTTACAAGCATTGAGTTTATCCAGCCTTTAAAATAACCAATTTTATACAAGTAGAATAAATTAAGATTTATCATTTTTTATATTAAAAAAAATGAAATTCTTGATACTTAAATTTTTGCATAAACCACGTTTTCTCTGTTTTTATTGCTGTAGTTTTTGTACATTAATCAAATCGTATTTATCACCCCAAAAAAAATATCTCTAACTTAATCTAGTGATAGACAATTAGGTAATACCTATATTATAGAGGAAATTCAGTTTTTTCCCCACAATTACTATTTCAGTACATATGAATTTATAATTTAGATAATCGGGATATATATGGGCCCCCTTTTTCTTCAGGGGCAACGGACTACCGCCCCCCCTTGTCCCTGTGATAATCGGGTTTCGGGTATATCAGAGAGAGATTAGAAGTAGAGCAACTTGCATTCGCATTGATGCTTAGTCTGCGTAGGTTGAAATATGGTTGAATATCCTTGGTTGAAATATCCTTGTACCGATATTATCCTCAAACTTTCCCGCACGTTGCAGCGTGCGTAGGGGGCGGGGCGCCCACCCTGGTAACAACTTTCTAGGGACGGTTAAATCCCTATTGTTGGCCTATTTTAAAGAGATTAAAATGACATTTTTTATTCTTATATATTAATATCGGACGGAAAGAAATGCAAGCAATTTTTTAAAAAACTATTTCTCTTTTCGCTTATATTATCATGTTTCCCCTTCCTTCGGCTTGCAAAACTTTTATAAATTTTTTTCCTCCCCATCATTTTATCTTGCAGTTGGGTTCCTATTCTAAAATTATCTTCGCCTGTTAGATGTCTTTTCATTTTTTTTAAATCCACACTGAATATACATTAGGGGGATTATGGTTTAATTTTTCTGTAAACAGGGCGACCATAACGACTGTAGTACTATCGCTAAAAATTATTGTGGAAAAGTACAAACGGATAGTCGTCAACAAATTAACTGTTCAGTAATTTAAAATATAAACAAAAAATAAGACGTCTATTAACCAACTGAGATACTATAATGAAATCTAAAAATGCATACACGGTAATGTTATTGGAA